>UZAN01042532.1:28911-43804 GCA_900618425.1 Echinostoma caproni | reverse complement strand
ATATATATATATATATATATCACGCTTGTGTGAGAACGGACTGTGCCAAGCAAATTATGGTACAATAATCTTCATAAAAAAAGAAAAACGTTCAATGATTGGCTTGTGGCCTGAATACTGCCAGGTTGCCCAGGCCAAGACAGTGTGATGAGCGAAATTCTGAGTAAAACAGTTTTTGGCTAGAAAGTAAAAGCAAGGCACACTTCGGAACGCGTTTGGTGGTGAAATGAGACACACCGTGCAGAAAAGTTAAACACACAACTGGAATGTGATCCGTGCATGCAGGTAAGATGAGTCACTACTAGAACTTCAAAACACCCACATATTTCGAAATTGTCTTAATCCACCCAAGTATCAATCAACGGAGCGTCGTAACGGTTTCTGCGTTAATGGAAATGGACTGGCATTCGAATGCAACTAGTTATATGGTAAATATCGACGAACAACACCATGGATCGACAAAAACTAATCAGATAACAGTGATATTCCGTTAACCACCAATGTGCAATCGGGTTCAACCATTTGAGGCTTAGCAAGATGGAGAAGACGACACAGAGAGACAGAATAGCGTGACTACGGTGTCAAACAACACCACGTGTAAGTTGAACTCCCACCCACCCACACACACAGTAAACAAACAAGAAATGAAAAGCACAAGTAGTGGATTGCAAAGTTGGAAATTTTCGATGAAGTTCGGTTTGCTGCGTCGTGCCTTGAACGAAAAATTAAAGCAAACGAAAATGATTCGTTTAGGGCAGTAGAAACTGATCTGGGATCAGTAGCGGTGCAACGCTGACATCGCTAGGTGGTGGTGGTAGTGCAATGGTTTAGTCACTATCACCGGCAAGCTTTGGATCCAATGGGCCGAGGTTCTAGCCCCGCCACCGCCACCCGACTTTGGTGTTGGATAGCTTTGCTGTTGTCTGGTTCAATACCATGCTTAACCTATCGGGGTCTAATGTAGTTCGCCACTCCAAGTCCCCGGGCTTACAGGTTAAGGGTTTCCATCAATGAACAGCAAGTCCTCGTGACTATGGGCTTCACCCGTCTACTGTTCATCACATTTAGGTGTGTAATAATGAACAACGTAACTGGGCATCAACACCAGAGCCGCAGTCCTGAAGTGTCCCTTAACTGGGCAGCATTGATTTGCTTGTGAATTCAATCTCTAGATTCTCTCTTCAAGTCAATTTTTTGGTATGGGCATTACTTATAACCAGAAGCTTTTCTTGCCCCATAGTGATTACATGAATTGAACTGTAACTGTAATGAATAAAATTCTTATGTTGTATTCGGTGTTCTATGTGCTTATGGATATTGGAATGTAATGCCTTAAAGTACTCATCCAGTTTTACCTAGAAAGAATCAATCATCTCGGCACAAACGACATGAGATAATGAGGAATTCCAGGTGGTACACACTCTGACGACGAAGGAATGGCATCGACAGTTCAATCGAAATTTTTGAAGTAGTAACTTGAATGGATGTCCCCGTAGATGAACGTTTGATGAGAACATCAAAAGTGGGCGACAAGCGAGGTTTGGGTTTTAGTAATATTTCGTACAACAAAATCAATTTTCCTCGAATTCGACGATACTGAGCAGAGTATAGACCCATGTATGAATAATAATAGAGCCCTGTGACTTTCTTTGTGGCGAGCATTCGTGGACGCTCCAAAATCTTACGATCACGTTGTAACCATGGATTCCAAGTTTCGATGGCATACTCAATATGTGGCCGGATGTATGTTGACAGCAGACGTGAGAACAAAGATGGTTCAAAACGACAAAAAACACGTTTGGTTGTTTTGAACCATCTTTGTTACCACGTCTGCTGTGAGCTCAGATTCGGCTACATCTTGACACCTTCCAATCAATCACAGAGCTTCATTCTTTCTGACTGTCTACTCCTTCATCCGAACGAGCAAACAAAGTCAACGCAAGAGAATTTAATGTCAATGGTTAGATAACCTGAAGTGATGGAACCCTAAATCACAAACTTTCTATGTATTTTATACCGCCATGATTTCGATTGCTAAAAGATAATGAGCAAAATTCTGACTTCTTGTCCTTGGTATGACAGGTGCTTGACTCGCGATCCCCGATATCCTTGGTGTGTGCAAAATTTCCAAAAAGGAAAATCTAGCTGAATTCAGGTTCCCTACTTCGTTAACTGCTGAAATGCCGCTCGATATTAAGATTCAACAAATCAGCTTTTCACCTGTACTTCAATGGAACAGTGTAGTACTGAAGTCCAGTTAATTCAACCATTGCTGATCCACAGCCAACCGTATACAGCGATTGAAATCGGGAATCACATGACAACACAGGTAGGCAAAATCCCGTTAGGACATTCTAAGGGGCATATAGACCAGACGTTCTGGGTAAACGTGATTCGGGAGAAAAACGTTTGCTTACTTCACACGCCAATTTGCGAAGTTTCACACGAATAGACAGCAGTAGATAGGCCGTTTGCGAGGGATTGTTCGATGAATGCCCGTCGACCAGGGAGGCTAACGGTTCCCATGTAGCTGAAAATAGTGAGCGGGGAATGACAAAGTGGCAGTGAGAATCTGAGGCAAAAAAGCAAACAGACCAACTGGTACCTCAGCAAAATCGTCTAGCACAATTAGGTTCATGAAGTTGAAAGGTCGTGTACATTGTGCTAGCGTTCGTTCAGTTCCGCTTTATGGTTGTGAGACCTTGAATTCACGAGAAGTTTCCGATTATCGGTGTTTAGGTGGTTGAACCCATGTGGGATGAAGCGAACGGGTTAGTAATGTAGAGGTAAGTCGTCGTGTGTTTGGGAGTTTATCAGGGACAAACCTGCTAGCGCATGGAATTAAGATTAATAGGCTTAACTGGCTAGGGCACGTATTGTGTATGCCCAGTCATCGTCTACGGCACCGAGCTTCATTCGCTGTAGCTAATCTGGGTTGGAGAAAACCACGTGGAGGTCAACAGATGACGTGGAGACGAGTCATGAAGAAATGCAGAGAGCCTTTAGTTTCAGTTTTTACAGCCATTAACCATGCACTTTCGTGCGCCGGTTTTGGTTGCCCATTTGGATAAAAGAGCGAAAAGAAGATTGGAATGTCGAAGAAATTCAAGCGGAAGATGGGGAATTCATATAGTGGTGTTAGGAGAATAACGAGTGGATGCACGAGCGCCACTGTTTGCGACACCCAGCCATATCACTCAGTGTAGCTAACCATCGGTGACCATCATCCCGAGGTCCCCAGCCAGGGAGCCTAACGGGGCCTATGTGACCTAGTTTCTTGGTTAGGGTTTTCATACCCGCGTGCCAGGTCTTAGTCTGACCACCCTTTATCTTTTTCCAATCGCTATCAGCCTTGGCACACATCGTTCGTCGCGGCTTAGTGATTGACCTTATTAGTTGAACGCTGAGTGATACGCCATGGGTCCCGTAAGCAGGAGGCACCTGAGAATATTCGGGATTGAGAAGAAGGACTAGACAGATGGGAAAGATGGTTTTCCAAATGGGTACCCAAGACTTTAAGGCATGACATACTTCGCGGCAGCCCACATCGACAAAGGGGTTTTTCTTTGGGAACTCTAACCGGAGCCTTCGACTCAAAAGTCTGACCCACAAGGGAGTGGAGCCGTTAGGTAGAGTAGGTGTCTCTCGCCTCCCAGGTTGGGGTCTGAAAGACACCACAACCGGTTGGTTGGAGACATTGAAGGATGACAGCGAACCGACAGCAGTGGCCTTCTTGTTATCGTTTCTTATCAGGTCAGAATGCTTGAAACGATATGTATGCTGAATTTGATTGTGCACTCTGTGCTGACCATGGCGGTTCACCTTCTTCTCCCTCCCTCGAAATAGGTCCAGTCCCTGTCCACTTTAAATTTTAGCACTAACCTTGTATGCATTGCGAGTTTGGTCGTGATCAACGAAGTTCGCCTCACTGTATCCCGCTGTACGATGATGAGGAGGAGGAGGAGGTTCATGAAAGATACCAACTATGAATAGAGGAGGTAAACCACAGAGACAAGTTGCAGGTGGGTGAAGATTAGACGGTTACCTGGAAAACTCGGAAATGCAAACAATCTAAAAACAATACTTCGAGGTACCCACACAGGCATTACGTTATTATCAATGAAAAGAATCACATGGGAGGACGAGGGAATTCAAACGTACCAGCAGTAAAGGTAAAAAGCACGATGAAAATATTTCAGCGGTCGGTGATTGTACAAAACTGTGTTTGAAACATACAGCTGAGTGCGAATTAATTTGGTTCTAATTGAATTCTAACCACAAATTCATATAGATCAAAGAACAAAAACCAACGAATTCATTCGAGCTTCACACCAGCAAAGGTTGCGGGACAACCAACCGAGGGAAAAATGTGTGGCTCTCCAAAACAATGATGAATGTTCAATACCACTCAAGTATTGGGTAGGGCACTACTATTGCAGCTAGGGTTGGAGTGGGGGTGGTAGAAAATTAGTTTTGTTAAAATTACAGACAGACAGACAGACAGGCGGAATTTCGATGAATGAGGCGGAGGGGGGGTAAGGATTACCGGAAATGAAAAGCCCGACGGGAAGGCGGCGGAGAAACTGTTTGACCAATCCACACAGGGCATTTGGTTCACGCCAGGCGTCCAACTTGAGCAAAAGGTCAACGTTTTCCGGAACCTGAAATAGTTGTTAAATTGATGTGACTGAATTGTGTACGCGTTGTTCAACAATGAACAGATGGAATATCCCGAGGACGAATGAACATGAGTGAAGTAATAGAACGAGGAACAAAGCCACGACCACGAATCGTTTAGACAGTACTTGAATGCACTTCTAGATTTACAGTATCTCATTTATGGAGTGATTATAGCATAAACCAAGTAGACGGTTGGATGAAAAACAACGTGATGTGGTTTATGAGAAAATACCATGAAGGAAAACGAAAATCACTCAATTGACGAAGTATGATCTGAAGACCAGATGGAATGTGTTAGTCCTTCGAAACAAAGTGTGGTCACGTGAGGACGAATCAGAGGAACATTATTCACAATGTAACAGGCAGATAAGAACCAAGGACTGAACAGATGGCGTTGTATCCTGAAGGGAGGTGAACAGACCATTTGGTGCGCATGGAAAGTTTGCAGATAGCGAAAAGCAGCGCGTGCGTACACACGCGCGAGTCGTTACTTCGCAGTTGAGTTTCGTGACAGAAAAAACAACTAATGAAAGACAGTGTGGTACTAAAGCCATGACTAATGTGTGCAAAATCGTGTATGTTTGGTCATCAATTTCATTGATCACCAGTTTGAAGGTCATACAGACAGAGGTGCAGGAAACCTGTGAAAATAACAGTGAGACAAAACGGAGTTGATTGGATGCATAAATGTGTACCAAAGGTGGGTTGATTCAAACGATCTTTCAACCTTAGGTAACAACTTACGGGAGGTAAAACAAGACAAATGATTCTTCAATAAGCACCACTAATTCTCAGTAAATTGAATAGTAGATATCTTTCAATTACATACCCGTTTCTGATGAAGAATAGTCGCGAGAATTGATTGATCAATCATGATGATAGAGAATCTGAGCCCTGGGACTTTGAGTGGCGAGCGGTATAGGGCCCGTGGGATAAACATTGTGTTGAGTATGGCGAAAGAAAGATTATCAATCACTAAAGTTAGGTGGCGATGCCGGGGTGTGAACCTCGAACCTTAGGAACTCATTGATCACCAACACAGTATATAGGGCAAAGGCCAAACTAACGCAAAAATGACAACAGAGATCTCTAACGCATTATGGGACTTCATCACGTTTCCAGTACTACACTGACCTACCGATTCTCGTGACAAAAGTGTTCTGTCTTTAGTCTAGCCTACGCTTTTGATGGTGCTAGACAGTTTAAGTTTTTACAATCATTGACCACGCACTTCTGTGCGCTGGTTTTGGTTGCTGTCTTTTGGTTCCCCATTTGGATAAAAGAGCAGAATGATGATTGGAATGTTGAAAGTAAATTCAAGTGGAAGATGGAGAATTCATATAGAATGGTGTTAGAGGAATAATGAGTGGATGCACGAGCGCCACTGTTTGCGACATCCAGTCATATCATTCAGTGTAGCTAACCATCGGTGATAATTATCCCGAGGTCCCGATCCAGAGGGTCTAACGGTGAGGACTTTCATGCGCTCATGCCAGGTCTTAGTTTGACCACCCGTTATCTTTTTTCAACCGCTACCAGCCTTGATAAACATCGCTCGCCGTGGCAACCTATCTGGTGACGTGCGTGAAACGTCCCAACGAACGTAATCTATGGTCGACCACTTGCTCCAGTGGACGACCGCAACTGCCTAAAACTTTACGCCTAACCTCAGCATTGCTAGTCCGGTTACCTTACTAGACGCATGCAATGCGACGTACACAGCAATGTCCATACACCGACAATCTATTTTTATCCTGTTCCCGTAATAGCCAAGTCTCTGCACCGTAAAGCAGAACTGGCCGAACTGCTGCAGTATATACTCGACGCTTCACAGACAGCTGGATGTCGCGTCGGGCCACAAATGTCTCAAGTTGGCAAATGTCAACCGAACCTTTTGTATACGCGCCGACACTTTATCTGCGATGCGTCCGCCAGGTGAGATATAGCTGCCCAGATAACAAAACTTGCCCTAGACAGGTTAGATCGTCATCCTCGAAAGTAAATTCAAGACAAATCACCGAAATTTGACTTCCGACTGCGAGTAACTCGATATTTATTGGTGCTACTGACAAACTAGAAACTTCAAGAAAAGTGTCCCTGTGTTATTTAACATTATTAGTTCACGAAGAAATTTATTCTTTTTTATTGCTCAGAAAATGAACGGTCAATGCCAGTCATAATGCCGGTTTTTCGGAAGTTGAGTGAAAGAGCTGATAACATGTACGCTCAAGGATGGGACAAAGTAACCTGGACCGGAATTCTCGAGCATCCACATGACGTTTTGAAAGAATTTTAAAGGTCACATGTCCCAAGACTTGGATAGCAAATCTCCAATCGATGTTGCCATATCTAGGCATGGGTGGAGTGGAGTGATTCAAGAAAATCATCGACTGTTAAAGAGTGTCGGGTGGAAGAGTAGTTCTGCAGGAAATTTCAATAAGTAGGCTTCATAAGTTAATACATGTGCTGCACATGATGGAAGAAGGTACATGGATATAAACGGTTGGTGTGATGACGGGGTACAAAGAATTATGCGGAGGGTCGGTCCCTCGTCTGTTGCAATGGGATCTGAAAGATCCTGCAACCGAGGAATAAGCGCAGCCGTTTTGTTGTTTTTTTTGGAGGGGGGAGGGAGTAGGTGTTTTACAGTCGATAGTTCTTAGAACAAATCTAAGGAGTAGTTGTCTTCACGTCAGTTCGTCGTGTCTAACACCAACCTCGTTTACACTGTCCGTCAGGTGCCTGTGAAGATGCTATACACAGCTTCCTGGAACTCAGGATGGGAATGGAAATAGAACCTAATACGGTGGAATATGACCCTAGCGATACGATAGCCTACCAGTTTCGAAGTGCCAATCTATCACTAGCACTATCTATGCCCATATTCCAGTAAAAACATGTTGTTTGACAAACTAAGGGAAAAAATGCTGGAAAATGATCAATCAAAACAGGTGAACGAAGGGCACTGTTCATTCTGGCAGGATAGTAGTCGGATAAGGTAATGTTGGAACGGTGTAAGGAATTTCCCATCACAATATAGACCTTGTGCGGATAATATCGCTGAGGGGTTGTTGAACAACTTAGTGTTCTGTGCGTAAGGACGTCGGAGGCGAAGTTCAAGCCTACGGATGCGTGCTGTTAAGTTGTCTCCCCCAAGGGGTATAGATTCGCACTACAACAAGAGCGATCTTCGATTAAGTTGCACGAAAACCTTTGATTGAGGTGCGACAAACTCGCGAACGAGCTTAAAATGGAAATAATGCTCGATCATTATCTGAGACCGTATTTTCAGCTGAAGTCTGGACCGAGAATTTCGTTGGACGAATAAACCCATTCACCCCTGACGCAATTTCATTCATAGAGAAAAACGATTATTCGGAACTGTCAGAGGACAACGGTTGTCTATCTAACCCCTCATGTAGCGATCAGTCTCCGTTTGTACAATGCAAACGGATGATGGTCGAGATAAGATACACGGAGAGTGACAGTGGCATGCCAAACGAAACAGGTCCGGGGTCGAACACATTCACAAACACACGTATCCGTGACTGTTGATTGGATGGGTAGAATGACTTTAAGAACGAATGCGACCCGAATTGGGTACAGCCACAATGGCACACACACGCACATACACAGACGGACGCACGCACACAAATGAAAATTCACACTTGAGTGGAGATGGTGTCACATCACAAAGACCGAGAACGAGAGTCGTTAGAACAAGCTATACAGAGGAGCGGGTGTATTCAATCGACTCTGTGCGTGCATGAGTGACGAATGATGGCTCATTGATAATCCTGATGCGTGAACTGTTCACAGGACGTGGGTTATGGGGCTTCAGTTTATTTACAGAATTGGTGCATGTCACCGAAATATGTTTGCAACACCCATGGCGATGCACATACATACATACATACATACATACATACATACACACACACACACCACAGATGTGAGCAAATAAACCCGAACAACCCACCGCGTGCATCACAATGGAAGAAACCGGTTGTAGATAATTGGGATGTGTATAATCCCATAAAAATCAAGATCTATTGTTCGGCTATGAGTACCAGTGACTTGAGTCGTGAGCACCAGAGTAGCGAACCATATAATATTCCGATAGGATGACTGTGAGGTATTGTGTCAGATGATAGAAAAGTTCACTACCGCCTAAGGTTATAGGAACCGGTGATTTTTCATTAAATTGTGGGTAGTAGCAAGGGTAAATTGGATTATCATGGAGATTTATAGTGGGATTATGAGGAAGACCAAAGTGAGGAGATAAGGGGAAAATCAGTTCTACACGACGGCGAAATTAGGAGCACAGTAGTGGAACAGGTGAAAGCGTCAGTCTCTAATTAAAAACGAGAGTAAACAAATCCAATGTGTACATACTGGTTTGTGTCTGTTCGAAGCTTTAGTTAATGATTCTGTCTTAGTAAATTGTTGTTGTTGTGCATACAAACCCACTTGTAGATAGATGTGTTTCAGTTAACCGGTGATCAGAACTTGAAGGTAAGTTCATTGAATGCATGATGTGGGCACAGCTAACTGCTATGCTGATTGACTACATTGCCGGTTAAAGCATTTTTAGTCGTATGGCTTCGGGTTCGAACCACTTCTATCGCTGTTACCGTTTGTCTTATCAATCTAACCAACCTCGCGATAGAATTGTGACATAGGTGAAAACAAAAGACAACTAGTGGCCACCGCGCGGAAGAAGCATGCTAAAGGTACATGGTGCAACAGAGATCGAAGAGAAAACGAGCAACTGGTTTCACAGGTCCCTCAGATGATCAAATCAAACACGGAAGTCCCGACAAAGAGATGTGAGAACACAAAATCAGTAACTCACCAGATTAGCGACACAGACAAATTGTGCAATAGTACGATGTCGACCTGGTTTGCGATAAAGACCGGCCAATTGTAGACCGTGTGTTTCCAATCCGAGTACAAGAGCATGCAGAATAACCGGAACGCACTACGAGTTAAAAAAGCGGGAAAAAAATCACGTCAAACGTTGATAGAATTTGATTTGGAATAACACGTGCTTGTGTTAGACTTCCAAAACATGCTATAGATAAATGAAGCAGATAAATCCCCATTTGATTGAAGAAAACGAGGGAATTATTCGAGATGACTATCAGAATCCGAGTAGGGTGGTGGACGCTCTCACACAAGATAGTGATAAAAATGAACAATGAACCTATATTGCATCTACGAGGACTTTTCTCAGGTTCCACAAAGACCAATCCGGGATACGATCTTCATCTTCATAGTACAGCGAAATAGGGTGAAGCGAACTTTACTGATCGCTGCCAAATTCGGTTAGTGGTAATACGTAAGGTGGATGGAAAAGAGAAATGAAAAGTTCAGTGGATTACTGTTCCAAGGGAATTCAGAAGATGCACGAACGCCACTGCATACGAACGACCTCCAGCCATATCACCGTGTGTCTAACCATCGATGGCGATCGTCCGGAGGTCCCCATCTCCAAGGAGCCTGACAGAGTGTACAATCGAACTGTGCATACATACCGGTTCAATCACTCTGAACCAATAAGAAACAACACCAAGAACCCCTTTGGTGTCGGTTCGCTGCCTAATTTTCAGTGCCTCTAGCCAACCGGTTGTGGAGCCTTTCGCACCCCAATCGGGAAGAGAAGAGACACCTACTCTACCTAATGGCTCTGTATATTTCTCCCTGCCCCGCCTCCACGTGATTTCCTCCAGCCCAGAGCGGCTACAGCAAATAAGGCACTATCTGGTAGACGGGAGCTGGGCATACGCAATAAGCGCCCTCTCCAGGCTGTACTTCGCTAGCCCTTCACTAGTGCGTTTCTTATGGGATGTCCGTCAAGGCTGGTGCTTCGGAAGAGTTGGCCAGATGGACAATGTTTCATCTCAGCATATGGTGTTGTCTACAACTTTCTTCCACCCTGAATTGTTTGTGCCCTTGCGATTGATATGTTCCATCTAGAGCTCGATGTAGCACCAGAACTCCATTTTTCCAACACCTATGAATGGGCAGTGATATTACGGAGTTTATTTATGTAACCATACGAATATATCAGATAGAAAGGTAAATCGAAGTGCTGCATACATTTTTCCAGATGAGCGAATTTTGCCTGGGACTGTAGCAATTTTGGGTATGCCCGAAGGCGTGAGTTCATAGTAGTTGGGGATTCGATTCCGTCGTCACAAGATGAACTTTGACACACACACATACGCAGAACAAAAGAAAGATGAACCAAACAGTTGGGAAGTACTGTACAGCTGCTCCCGCCTTGTCGAATCCCAATCAGTGACGCGCACCAAGCGATCCGATCAAGGATCGAACCTGTTAGAGACGAGACAGCATTAGTAACCTTCGCGAGCATCCGACCTTGTTCGTCCTTAATAAGATTCTCAGTTGGGTTTATGGGTTCGCACTACCAGTTAGGTTGAAACAGCTGTGCAGTGCCCCCCAGCTTCGAGTTCACATTTCATTTATTTTGTATCCGTCGAAATTCGTTATAGTCACTTAATTATCAATAATAATATAAGAGATCAAAACACCTCGTTAAGTACCTAAAAACATGGAATGGATAATGTTACTAGACAAGCACCAGTTCCCATGTTTAGGTCGTTCACAAAAATCGAATTTCACCTATCGAACGACAAATAATGTTCTCCAATGAAAAATGGGTCCCTAGGGGCTACGCATGGCAAGAGGGAGAGGATGTATACGCATTACTAGGGTCACGGTAACCCCGCAGCGCGAACACTGAACACTCACCACGTGATCCGGACTGGGGATTTGCTTTTCAAGTGCTGCACCGAAAATAGCGCCGGGAGATTCAAAATCAGATAAATCCGCCGGTTCAGCTGGGAAACCAAAAAAACGAAATACAGTGAAAAAAATCCTTTGAAAAGAACAAAATCCTCGGATCAGAACCAATACGATTACGAAACTGTAGGATAGCTGTACACGAAGATTTGATCAAAGGAAAAGATTGAACAGGTACTGATGCAACCCAAGACAACTTACCAAGGATAGCCGACAATTTGGCTCCCATACTCATGGTATTTGGAGTGGAAGACCCCGACTGTTCCGACACGCTTGAACTTGATGCATAAGGAAACGCTGGTCGGTTGAGCCATTGTTTGAATCCCCGCAAAAATGGGGTTGCGTTTCGAGATTTGGAGGATCGTTGGCTAGATCTATCCTCGGACGGAGTAGCACCGTCCGTGTGTGATACGGTTGATGTCGAATTCAGGACGGAGTGAGGATCTATTTACCCAGATGAGGTTCGTTGTACATATGGAGAAAGTGAGGACAACAAAGACAAAAAGGTCCAGAAAAACCAAGTATGAGTTACAATATTGTGCAATCATATATATATATATATATATATAATTACATAATACTTATTGTAAAATGATCTGTCACGTTTGTGGCGATTAGAAGCATGCAGCCAACTCACTTACAGAATATCAGATCACAGTACTGATCTATAGATAGACTGCATCCGAAAGAAATCTCCAAACAATTTTACCTGTGTTCCAAGTAAGACATCTGTGTGTAATATGCACGTCCCGGATACAAGTAGAACGGCAATTTTGCTGAGTCATTCAAATACTTATTATTATTATTATTATTATTATTATTATTATTATTATTATTATTATTATTATTATATATATCCTCCCTGCTGATCAACAAACACATGGTTCACGATGCTACCTTGAGGATTTCTGAAAAGTCAGTCAAATTCAACCGTTTGGATGATCTTATGAATAAATAGCGAGATTTTAATCGAGGCGTTAATGCGTGGTGTTCTCGTTGCTATCGGGAGGGGGACACGACACTGATTCTATATATAGCCGCGAAGTATCGATTTCCTTACGTAGGAATTGTTGTATCGCTACAAGCGATCATGAAAACAGATACAAATCGATTTTAAGTGAGGAGCGCGCAAAACATACCAGTCGAACTGGTGGACAACATTGGGAGAAGAGGATGGTCTTCCAGTGGAAGTGCAGCGGTCGAGACTGGATTGCTCAAGGTACAAGTAACTGAATCTTCGGAAAAGACGGATTGTTTATCCAATCGTCGTTGGCGCCGATCAGTTAATTTACACTGAGTATTCGAACTGGGAAGCGGTTGAACTGGAACAAGCGTGGCGACTGGACGCGAGATTTCCGGTCTAATGGAGTGCCCGGTTGATTCGCGTCTGTCCGCGTAGCCCGAAGTTGTCGTTCTGACACTTTCGGAAAGCGATGAACCGAGACGCGATTGGGGTCGGCCGAGAAACAGCAAATCGTACGGTTTTCGGTTAATCCATTCCGAATCTGTGGGAACAGATGAAGAGCATTTAGAACAGGACGGAACACACACAACTCGGACAAATCATTGCGATCGACTTGCCTGATGACATTCTGGAATCCAACGATGACGCTTCACGGCCACCATTCATCTGGAACAAATAGTTTGGTGGAAAAAATGAATGCATAAAAGGAACTGAATCGTGATAATGGTGCAACACATGAAACAACCCCGTATCCCGCCCCGGAATGGAAACGTTTTTCAAAATAAAAGCATGAACACTCTACCGAATCTGAGCAAATAACTCTCAGGGACGCTATTCAGATTCATAAGTGTAATTTCTTTCCTCATTCTCCACTGAGATCGTCGTGCAACGGGAGTGTATCCAAAATTTATATCATCAACTTACATTCTCCCTCGAAATTACTGCTCCATTAGTGGTTTGATTATCGTTACACATCAATGCCAGGAACAGTACAATAAAACGGACCCGGGAGAGCAGCGACAGACGGTAGTCAAACGATTAAGGCCGGAGGACGTGTGTTCGAATCCCATCAGTACCATTGCCTGAATTTCCGCATTTGCTGTGTGATGTATAGACTCCTCCTAGAAAATGATATCATTGTCTACTCAAGACTTCCGCTCTTATTGTTATAAATCTGATTATGGAGACAGCTCTATCCTCGCGCGAGGATAGTGGCATGGATTTACTCTCAGGTGGCAGGCTATCTGAATTAGAGTATGCAGACGACATTGTGCTGCTAAGTGAATAGCCAGGTAAGTTGCAAGCTTTTCTGGACAGCTTCAATGCCAGTGTAGCCAAGTTCGCTAGGCATTTTGTATCTTCAAAGTGTAGAACGTTACTTCAAGACTGGGATGGTCCAGCACACAGCCTCACTCTAACTGGGGAACTAATAGAGCAGGTGTATAAGTTTTGTTATTTGAGCAGCTACATCTCACTTGACGGGCGAATCATGCATGAAATGACAGACCGTATACAGAAGCCTCGGTTGGCTAACTTGCTAACTTGAGACATTTGTGTTGAATTTAGCTATTTCTTAATAATCTCATCAGCTTGATCCGCCAGAAAGGTAGGTATCCACTACGGCTCGTTGAAGCAGCTGCCATTCGACGTTACAAGTCCGATTTATGTAAACAAATCGAATGCGTAGCTAGCCTCGCGGTAGGGTAGGTGCCACTGTTTTCCTCCTCCTCCCACCCTGCGGTGATTCCGTTCCCAGCCCCTATGCCCAATCCGGTTCGGATTGGTGACCTTTGGCCTTCGTATTGAATGATTTCTCTCTGTCGTGTGTTCGCCAGTCCCCAAACGTGACCTGACTGTATGTACGCAGCATGTAAACGAAAGTGTTGAATTTAACACAGTCTAAGATCATAATGCTTCTTCTTGCTATCACTATTGATTATTTGGCCTAAATCGATTGGTAATTTTAATCATGGATCAACCCATCCTTCACTTTCTTTCGGTCTATCGGATCCCTCAAACATCCACCAGAGGAAATGCTGTTCTGGACAAGGTCATTACTAATCGCCCCAATATTTTCTCTCACGAACTGAGAGCACCGATCTCGTCTAGTGACCACTTTTTATTCAAACAAAACAATGGAACATGAAAATTCGGAATCTTTCATTCGACAGACTCCATCTCTTGCGGAAATCTTATGCTATCATATCTTTTAGGTTTTCTGTTCAACAGACTCCCTGTTCTGTTCTTTTACAGAAACAGCTAGTGTGGCTTTCAATCTATGCTGTCTATGGAAACCGTTATTTTCACACTGGCAGAGTATGCTCTCCGCAGTTAAAAGCTCCTAGAAGACAAAAAAAACTAGCGTTCAAGATGCATCGAGCAGCTTACATTGGAAATCAGGACAGGGATCAAAAGACTGAA
>UZAN01042531.1:11747-21825 GCA_900618425.1 Echinostoma caproni | reverse complement strand
CAGTACAATAATCTTTTTTTTTTAAAGTTTTGCGATTTTTCTCGTGGGCGCAATACTGCCAAGTTGTCCGAGCCAAGACAAATAAATACTTTTAAGGGATTCACAACTGAAGTTTTTGGTTAACCAAAACTTAACCCGCAGGACAGTGTGATGGTGTCTGGAAACCATTATCCATTGGGAGTTGGTTTCCATCTATTTCATCGGATCATACGCCCTTTGGATAGGGCTAAGCGTCTAAGGTGCCCAATACACCTCGATGTCCCCTTTAGCCGGTGACCCACTGCTACGACCAGGACAGTATGGATGATTGCAATTGGTAGATGGCTGAAAGATGAGTGACAGAATTCGAACACAATACCTATAAATCAGTGGTCTATTGGCTACCTAAACTACACTATAATACTCTTCTAAATAAACTACTATTCTATTGCGAAACTTTTCATTTTCTTTATTCAACTGAGTTTCTACGTGGTATCGAAAATCATGAAAATTAAATAAGAACAGGAAACCTTCTTGTGGAATTAGATGCGGTTGGGCGGCTTACCGTACTTCTCGCCACACGAGATAAACATGTCCCTGAGCGGGAAGATCGGGGCCAGTTTCANCCAGCCATATTTGCGGCCGCTCCAACCACTCCACCGGGACCTCCGGATGGTTGTGGACTGGTAGTAAGACTTGGACTGCTACTGTGACCGCCCGCTACTCCGGAAGCCGCAGCAGCAACCGTGGCAGATGCTGAGCCGCCACCGAACAGGGTGTTATAAATGGAAGACCCAGTGGCGGTGCTCAGTGATCCACCAACAGGCGGTGCCTGGGGACTCAGACCGGAGCTTGAAAATGACGACGAGGATAAATGAAATGAAGCTCTTTCCGTCGAGTTGGCAGATGTGGCTGAGGCCGCATGCACCAGGGGAGAACGAGAGTCAGAACTAGGATTGTTGGCGTTTGCAGCTGCCGCCACGTTTGATGCGTTCACTGCACTGGGCAGGGTGCTGGCGGATGAAGGAACACCAACTCCACCCCCACCCCCGCCACCACTGCCGTGTTCGCGAGTGACCTTGAACGCGCGGAGAATGTAGCGTTCGTTGTCCTTCACTAGAAACATCAGAGCATTGTGAAGCATGATCGCGAGCATTTCCGTTCGTTCGCGAATATAGTCGTGGTTAACCTTGTTTGCACTGGTCACGGTTAGTTTGTCCACAGTCACTTCAGCATGTGCAACCACCCAGTAGTGGAACAAGACACGAGGGAAATTGAGCAATAAATTCTGCGAAAAGGGGCGAAAAAAGAGAGGCAACAAATTTATTGTCTGGTTCATGAGAAATGCTCACCTCCACGCTCTTAGTGGAAAAGTACTACGTCTAATCAAGATACAGACTACAGAAATTCACAGAACTGAAGCCTAATCTGTTGACTTTAACTCAATTTACTTTAAAACACGAAAAACCAAGTAATGAGGGATGGACTATTTTTTTCCAGAGAACAACTCATAATATATGTCTCATTAGTAACCTTATCCGGTGGATCGAGTCTGATTCATAGGAATCCGATATTGTACTGAGATTTAAATAGTTCAGATAAGTGACGCGACCGAGAGTGTTATCCAGTAGTATACTTTTGCACGCACTACATCTCAATGTACGTATTTGGAACTCCTGTTGATTTTCATGTGCACTCTGTTCTATTGAATAATTTCAGCCGGTAAAAACAAACCAAATAGAATTTGAAAACGGGGAATTTACTACAGTCAATCGATGCTAATGACTCATATCTCTGTTTAGATAAAAGAGCACCCTTTCAAACCCTGAATTCATTACTCCAGTAGCATAAAACCTCCATAATATTGTACCTAATTAATTTTGCACGCTCACGACACAAAAAATACGCATTTCAAATCGAAAGTTTTATCATGGGCGATTTCACAAAACTAACGCTTATCAAGCCCCACAAAAGTTTTCAGAACGTTTGGGACAACTTTACAGATAGAAAGCAATACCGATACACATGGTCATTCACAGTTGTTGAAATGACAAGTGTTCCAATGCTTCACCAAGCACGTACAACAACGTGGGATGGGAGAGAATTCCATCCACACCGCACACTCTGACTGCAAACAAGTGATGCCGGCAATCTGGGTGACTGTGCTGGGTCCTCAACTTCTGTGGATGTCCCCTGAGATGGTTATTACAAGATAAAGTTAACAGAGAACGGCAAGGGTGGTCAAGATGATCCACTGTGATATATCAAGATTAAGTTCCCCCCGAGGTCAACGGTAATGAAATGAGTGAAGCCCCTATTAACAATCTGAATGCTCAAATGGTTGTTTGGCAGACTGAAGTGTTATGTTGAGATGGGATTTGAATCCACGCACGGACGCCACCTACGCTTTCGTGCAGCGCACACTCTACCAGCTCAGCTACGAGGCTACACCGATAGCATTGGTCTTTTCACATTCGAACCATCCATGCAACTTACAGAGGTATATGGCATCGACTGCTACGACAAGTTTTCGTTGGAATAAACCGGATTCCACCAAATGAATATCTAGGACCAGTTTCATTGGTCAAATAGTTGTTTGGCAGATTGAAGTCTCATGTTGAACTTTTCACAATTTCGAAATCTGGATGTTTTTACTCCATCCCATTTTGCGGGGGAAAAATGAACCGAACAAATGCCAGTTGGTAAAATTCACGTTAGGCACACTGGCTAAGTACTTTTGTTAGAAAGGAGCATGGATCAGAACACTGTTTGATTGAAATTTGTAAATGCGAAGAATCAAGGGGAAAGCGAGCTGAGAATCGATTGAGGACAAACTCAAAGAGCAGTTTTCCACACAAACCAGCCAACAACTGTAGAGCGCTTTTGTCGATGCTGGAGCCTAAAACTGCACCTCAAACAACCCATACATGACGAACAGTATAACTGATTTCTGTGAACTGAAGAAGTCTTTTTTGAGCCGTTTGTGCACAAACACACACACAAGTCTTCTGTATGTTCATTGGTAGTCGAAATTTCCTCTTGTTAACAGAACATTTATGGTAAAATTCGTTTTGCTAAACGAAATCGAGACCAGTGCATGAGTCAGCTACTTCTTGAAAAACTATATGAGTTCGACCGGATCTGCTTCAATCCACACCATTATGCAATAGCTATATAGAGACCGAGATGAATAAGTCCAAATGGTTGTCATAAATGTTTATCTGAAAGCAGATCAATCTCATTGATGAACTATGTGATATGGATGGGTGGGGGGACTGGTTTCAGTAGCAGGAACAGATAAACATTCTTGTCTCCCTGTAACCGATTCAGAATAGAATAAAGCAAAGAACTACGCCAGTTATATGCACCCAAATGACTTGGGGGATTTCAACGGATGTTTCAAAGACCGTCGCGACACCTGTCGATGGCACGTTTAGCGGAGAGCGCGTAACTGTGAATCGTTACAAGATCGAATCTGATGAGTCAGGGAAAGGCCGTCAATTATTGTACAACATTATCGGACATAAAAAGCCCGCCAAGTATCAAAATGTGGAAACCCTAAACTACACGTTTCTTGGTATTTATCATGTTTTAAACTCAACCCCTCAAAAGTGCCACTTCACGTATTGTCACATTTTAACCAGAAGAGAAGTTAAAAAAATTGGCGACGACTGACCGTAAATATTTTTATCACTTAAATCACTGAAATGCAGACAGTGGATGATGGGAATTACACGTGATACGCAATGGCCTGCTGATTTTGATTGCAGTGGCTAACAGGCAGAAATCGCTTACCTCGAATGGTGCGATTGTGGAGTGATTCTGCCGAAATATGGCATCTTTCTTATCCAAATTGGTGTACAATTGACCACGATTGATGCGTTTGACCAAAGGCATGCACACATCATCGATCGTTTGAGGCAAACTAGCCAATTTGGCATGGATTTGTCGCCAGATTTTTGCCTCGGCTGTGCAAATTAAAACGTCAAATTATGCGATACAATTATGATAGAAATGTATTGGAAATGAACAAGAAACCAAGATTTTCTAACTTCCTATAACGTCCTTTTTAGTGACATGATGAAATTGATCAACGATAATTGGAAAAATCAATACCATTTGTACGCACACCTGCAGACCGGTGCGAGACTGTTCAGTAGGTTGTCGAAAAAATCCAATCAGTCGCCGTTCACTGAATCGAAATAGGACGATGGAGTAAACCAACAAATGACGTACCATTGGTCACACAGGTTTTCGGAGTCTGTGGTTCGACAGGCTGCGGCGAAGATATCAAGGCAGAAATATCGTGCACCTATTGTCGGAAATACTTTCACCCCTCGTGCACGAAACTATCCAGCAAGCAGGCAAAACAGATGGCTGCACAAATGGATTGTTTTCGGTTCTGTACGGATTGCTTGAATATCCCTGTTACCAAATGTATAATAAGCATTTCGAACAGGTATGAGGAGTTATTACTGGCTGCTGATGAAAAGGCAAATACTAAAATCTCAGCACTGGAAGCTAGGATAGCTTCCCTGTGAGCCCAATCAAGCAGCCGGCAAAGCGTCTTAGGTTTTCCCATAGTACCTCTGATCCAGCGCACCTGGTACTCTCTGCTGAAATTATTTACGTGCCAAAAACAATGAGAAACACAAGTATTGTCCCAGAGTTGGAGAACCACTTAATGCAGCCGACACTCGCTCATATTACGGAGACAATAACAGCAACAAACGATGCGGACTCAATTCCAGGTTCTGGGAGTCAAACTGAGTGCAAAGCATCTACATGGTAGATACATCATACGTCAACAAAGCACAAGCGGACTATTGATCACGCCGCCCTGACGGCTATCTGCAACAATGTACCAGAGGCGACAGCAACTTTACTGAGGGAGAGAAAAGTGGAAGAGCTTGGTCACCGGACTGCATTATGCACTCAAATGAACAATGAAATCCACCCAATGAGCGTCGTACGCCTCTTTCATCAACCGTCCTAACCTCACGCCGGGGAACCCATACTACTTCGAGTTACTTTGAAGGATGAGAAAGAAGTCGAGAACGATCTGCTTTCTAGTTATCTTCTTGGTAAAGTTTCGAGTCGTATAAGAATACTTCCTGATCGACCATGGACCGAACGTATGCGCCATCGCACGAACCCAGTAGATGCACGCGAGTCGGAAAATAAACGAGTTGTATTGATTCACGGATTCCCGAAATTAAACGATCCAGACGAATCCACATGTCAACAAAACGACTATAAAGAGTGGAGGTTTATTCAAGAGTTGATTGGACGCCATAATATTTTCACTACCTCTGTCAGTCGACTTCCGTGTTCAGCAAACTACCGTGGAAACGGCCCGAGGATTGTGAAAGTAACCCTCAGTACCCCGGAAATGGTCACATCGGTCTTGCAGGCATGGTATCAACACAGAAGAAGAGGACCACCAGAATTAAGCCTCAGATCACTGTTGAATAGTGAGGTAAAACGATGCCCGCAGTGAGAAAACCAAATTCCACTTCCCTCTACATCTTCGGGAGCTCAAAGCAGCAGAACCGATTCCCCAAAAATCTACTTCTAGTCGACCTCAGAGTGGTCGGCATAAATAAAGATTTGAAACCCAGCGGATTCCTAAACAGACGCTCCCTACAGAGTGTCAGATCCGAACGACGTCCGGAGTGTATCTAAAAATCGATGCATCATGTGATATGTTTTATATAAGTTGTAATTTTGAAAACAGCGATGTCGGTACAGGTGAAAATAAGCCCACGTTTCGGTAACCGTGGGTAATCCTTATCAAGGCGATTTTACAATCGATTGCATGCTATACAGGCTTGGAATCCATGGCTGATTCGCTACCAAAAGGCACTTGAACGTCTGTAGAGAACAGCAACCAAAATGGTCAAAGGGTTACAATCTAAGACCTACAGTGAAAGACTGCGAATTCTCGAAATTTACTCGTCTGAATACCGTCGAATACAGGGTGACATGATCCTCGCTTATCAAATACTACATCAACCTAACCACCCTTGTAGTACTCTAGTGACGCTATCCAGGAATGGTCACCTCCGAGGAAATCCGTTTAAACTTCTGCTTCGAAAGAGCCGGCTCGACTGCAGGCGTCATTCTTTCAGCCTCAGAGTTTGTTACACTTGGAACTCCCTTCCACCTCAAGTTGTCGGTGCACCAACCGTCGATTCATTCAAGCCACGACTGGATGAAGCATTGAACCATCTAACTTTTCAGTAACCGTGAATGAATGTCAGAATTTCCTATTCATTTATACTACCCACCGAACCTAGTGTGTGCAGACCCTATGGGATTAAATAAGCATCAGCTTTGTGATTTACCCACAATAAAAATTTGAATTTGAATTTGCTAGTTAGACGAAACCAACATTCAGCTGTAAGTTTTATAGACGGTTCATCAAACTCCTTGCAGTTCTTGAGTTCAGTTTAGTTTGTACAACTAATACCTATGTATGCAGTTTCGTGCGCCGGTTTTGGTTGCCGTCTTTTGACTACCTATTTTGATGAGGCAGTAGGACAAAGACAGGAAAGGTGAAATTGAATTCGAAGAGAAAATGGAGAACTTCAGTGAACTGAGGTTGCAAGGAAATTGAGGAGAAACAGAAACGTCATTGTTTACGACACTCATCCATATTATGCAATGCCGCCAACCACCGGTTACGAGCATTCCGAGGTCCCCAGCCAGGGAGCCCGACGCGAACTATGTGACTGAGTCTCCTGGTTAGGATTTTCATACTCTGGTTTAGGTCTTGCTTTGACCAATCTGGGTTTTACTCCACCTACTACCTGCCTAGGCAAACATTGCGCACCGTGGTAACCTGTTTGCGTAACACATGCTCCGACTAACGTAACCCATAGTGGTCGACTAGTAGAGTTCTTGAGGCATCGAGATTAACAGAAAAACAGTAAGAATATCTGAGTCATATATCAGTAAACAATTTCTGAGCATGGGATATGGTGAAGGCAGTTGTGAAAAAAATTGGCTGACAGATTTGGTGTTACGCTCCACAATGACGGCCACAAAAACAACCGAATTCAGTGACAGACAAACAGTCACGAAAAAGATTACTATGTATTTCCATGAGATGCAAACTGCATCGATCGAAAAGAAAACGTATTCATACCTTTGTAAGATTTGGTTTTCTCCAAGTCTTTCACTATATTGTTAGCAATCAGGGGCAAATTGAAATAGAGTATGCGCATCTGTTTGAGGCCCTCAATGAGGACGAATTTGTTGTGTCTCGTTTCGAGTAGAGGTACAATATCCGGATTTCGGCGTGCATAATCCCGTACAATAACACGGACGGAATCAAGCATATTCGAGCATGACAATGCTTGGCAATGCTGAGCCCAACTCTGTATGCAAATAGAGATGCAGAAATCGAACTTTACTACTCACGAGTAGCAAAAAGATGAATTATATTTTGATTTGAAAAACAACCACCAACTTGGAACCTGTTGTAATTCTACCCGTCGAAAGCTGAATTACCATCAAGTGATACCGAAAATGAAGTCATAGGAAAGTCGTTTTATGTATAGTGAAATCAATACCTAGTAACACCGAAATATACTATATTTTCTGCGCATGGTCTGCGGTCAGATGTCAGAATAAGGATAGCTTTTTCAACTAGGTTCACGCATTAGTACGGCTAATTACCAAACGATATAATACTTGACAATATATATCACCGTGGACACGGACGAAGCGGAATCATCTCGAAGGACCCTACCATTCACTTGTCCGGGAAATTCGATGATGGACGCTTTGATCCTTACAAAATTCTACAGGGGCTTGTGAACAAATCAGCCAACGTCACCGTCATTTTTCTCGTGAAGCTTGACCTACGCGTGCCCGAAAAGTGAAAATCTGAGAATTGTGGGTGCTCTGGATGAAAGGTGATTGAGTTACATGTAGGCTGGATGAGGACGCGTTGAACAGCTGTTTCCTCATAGTTCTTGAACTTCAGTAATGAATGCCTACAGAATCTAATACGGGTTTGAACACAGACAACCGAGGAGGGGGTGATAATTTAACATAGTAAACTGGACACCCAGACCACCCATAAGTTAAGCGCTTACTGTAAGTTTAGTATACCAAACACTAAATTGATTTACTGTAGGGGCCCTAGTGACTCAGATCAACCAAATATTACGTTAAACAATAAAAGTCCGTCGTGCATTGATCCGGCGATCTTAAGTTTAAATTCCGCTTTGGAGCCTATATACTTGGAGGAAGAACCTGTTTCACCGTATCATCTGTCGTATTTGACAAAATAAAATTGAAAAAATATCGTTATAAAAAGTTGTAGCAAAACTTCGATTAATTAGTCGGAATGAACATGCTCATTGAGCTCACCTTAAGGTTGGCACATCCGTTATCTGTGAGCCAAGCGTATACCGCCTCTCCCATCCCGGAGTAACCTTGCGGTGTTTTGGTCTGATCGATACATTTGACCAGTGTACGAAATAGACAAATCAGTTCGGGTATTTGATCCAAACAGAGCACATGAGCCAGTCGCCTGTGTTCCACAGGCCAACAACGCAAGAGCAAGTATTCATACTGCTTCAAATGGCGTACCATGTATTGCGTTTTTTGATGGAATTCTAACAAGCATAACAGGCGGATATAGTCCTCGCTTTTGGGACCCTGTTGGCCATCGATTCACATGGATTGGTATAGATCAACGGGTGCATGGAGAAAAAGACAAAGAGAACAACAGCATGCTTACTTAAAATTAATTTTTAGGTCCAATATTGGACGATAAAAATAGATATCAAGAGTATGTACATATACATATGCGCGACTGTGTGCATCTATTTGTGTAGATGAAGCCAAAGGTGGCCATACGTCAAAGGTTAGTCTTCACAAGATTGCAAATGCATTAAAGATCTGAGCTGGATTGCAGGGAGACCGGAAACAAAGTTACCAGAGCTCCATAGAAACTCACTTTGGCCGGCATCTGATAGTCCGGGAAGTGTCGCTGCAGTTCGACGGCAGCCTCAAAACTTTCCCCGGCCACCATTTCCGGATCGTCGCTCCAGTCGTTCACGACGAGTTCAGGGACCAGATCATTCGCGGAACTCGTTGCACCCGGAGTTGTTGCCTCCGCACCGCTGCGATCTAGTCCGCTCATGTAACCCGTGGGCACGGAAGACGTGGACGCCAAACTATCACTGTTCGATCAGAATTGAAGACAGTGAATAAGAAACAATAATCAATGTATCTCAACTGAACACAAAATCGACTGCGTCCTCAACGAGACAGCGACACAGTGCGTTAGAACACACAGAGAGCTGAGTCATGTCAAAATCAAAAGTAATCCAGTCAGTTTTTGTGGACCCTGAAAACTAAATACGATCACCATTTTTTAAGATAAGTTTTGGATCAACCGTCTTGATTACCTTGAAATAGCCAAAGAGAGCGTGACAACGAAACCAGATTGAATTCTTCTAATGGGAACCGATATGGTCGAATCGATTAATCTTCATCTCGTGCCAACTATCACTCGGTTTCCTTCCTATACTCTCTAAGTGACACTGTTTGCATTGTTCTGCTGAGAATACACACACGAAAATCCGTGTTGCTTTACAATGCATTCCAGTGGTGTATGGGACACACTGAGTGCTCCCCACCTGCATTCGATGTTCGCACACTCAATCCGGTTGACAAAAAACAGATTTGTATGTCGAACTTCCAATTTGCACGTATGTCGTCTTTCCGAAACACACACAAACACACAAAAATAACCTACTCCAATTGTGATACTGCGTTCTTCAGAACCGACCTTATCCCTACACGTCACTCTCCAATGGTCAGGCGCTCCAATGTCAAAGGCTCGCAATATTGTCGAAATTGCGTTAAATGTAAAGTTTGAGTGCTCGAAGCTTGACTGGCTTTCACTCAGTAGCCGAGGGTTCATTGCGGACCAACAGCAACAGAACATAGCGTGTCCATATATCCATTGACTGTTCGCCTGAGATAAAGGATTTCTAGGTAGACCTCTATTGACTTCTCCAAAGTGTTCGCTCGAAGGATATCGCAATGGCCAGTCGTGACATGAGTGCCGAGATGG
>UZAN01042530.1:10597-27551 GCA_900618425.1 Echinostoma caproni | reverse complement strand
CTTTTAGGATCCTCGCAAAAATCATTCTCCAGTTAGATGAACTGGTCGCAAAAAACGAAACGTGTAGTCACGCATTTCCTGGACAAAATATTCTCCTACTCTCGTTGTGCTCCCTTATAATTGTCTATTTCATCGGTTGGGCCATGTTGTTTTAAATCTATAGAGATGACTGTCGATAGTTGTAATCATGCAGACCCAGGCCGCAGTCTGATAAATATAACAAACCCGAAGTCTCAGCCCTATGAGCCAACATGATAATGAAGTATTACAAATGAGAAAGCATAGCAACACTATTTCTGCCAGACAATTTCCCATTTCGAAACTACCTCGGAGAAAACATTATTGAATTGAATTGCATTCAATATTTTATTCCGGTTCTAAAACGTTATTTCATTTCCTTGTCGATCGTAACTAAGGATCAAATTATTGCAAATTACTGAAGCACAAAGAGGAATAAGGAAATCACAATTCTCGACTTCTATCAAAAAATCCCGGTATGGAATGTTCAACAACGAATTCCGCACTGTCTCGCCTTCGGATTTCAGAATAATTTTTCCAATACTTATTTGTCTGATGACTTTCATCACGTGGCTTTTGGCATCTCCTGATTGAATCGACCCTATTTATTCACACTAATAATAGCTATCAATCGCATAAAAGTGCTGCGCAAAATTAACTGATTTGTTTTTAATGGATCGCTAACCCAAATAGGGACAGGTTAAAAAATTCAAGTTCAAGAGATATCAACTTTAATCATGGTTTTTTGTTTGTGTATTTATCGCACACGATATTATCTGCCTTCATACATGAGAGGTATCTTTTAATAATGCGGCAAAATGGTACTTGAATGTGCAAGGCTTACACATGCATTGAGTGCTGGTTGAATCCGGTTTCAATGCATTCCACCTGCAACCTCACCTAAACCCCTCTCCCAAATGTCAACTCATTCCACGTGGGCTTTGATTGTTATATGACGGCAAATGAATTTTCCTCTGATGAAAATTATCTTATTGTTTTGTTTTCTCCAATATATGATTCAACCATATTTGAAAATAATGCTGTCTCTCACGAGTTGAAAAATAGTGGATCGAGAAAAAAATGCGAATTCAATGTGCGAAGGTGAATTGGAGAAAAACCATCAATGGAAATTCATATTTAAAAAGGTTTGATTTATTGCGATTGAAATGTTTGTGATAACCAACAAAGAGCACTGGACAGCTATTTCGTCCTGTTTGGGACTCGTCAGCAGTGCGTACTTTTTGTGTCCCTATCAGAACTCGAACCGCGATTCTTCGGGCTGGGACTTCAAAACCCTTACCCTTGGGCTACACGGTAGATGGTTATCACCTTGTGCGAATGGTTCAATCAATTTACATGGTGAATGTTTGGATTAGCGCATTCGGTTTTTCACAGGCACCAGGCAGTGTTGATGATGTTCGAACATCATCAACAGTGTCTGGTGCCTGTGAAAAACCGAACGCGCTAATCCAAACATTCACCATCTAGGTTTGATTTATCTTAAATCATATGTGACAGAATAGAAAAACGTTTCATGGAACCACTGGACTAGTTTCGTGGTCCTGACTGTTTGTTTGTATCCGGTGCTTCTTTTTATCACATCATTCTGAAACCGGCAACCTAAGTTGACTTTCACTTCAATTTCTTTTGCTAAACTTCGAGGAAACATTACTAAAATCGAAGGTCTCGGTTAATCCTTAGTTTGACATTTTTCCGAGAACAATTAAAATAAAGCCTATTTTCTTCCATTGCACAACATTTTCTAACTAATTTTGGGGAAGGAGCTTGGCTCTAGTTGGTCAAGTGCTGCCTGAAAGAATCGTTTGCACAGTCCATGAAATCCGAGACCATTTTCTACAGATGATCGCTCATGTTCCTTTCTTTCAATTCCAACGGTAGGAATGTGCACATAAAATTCCTCTCTGTTTTATTCACAAAGGATCGTTCAAATGCCTCTATTAGGCCACCTGGTAGGTAGATAACAATCCGAAATTTAAACAACTTTGTGCTCTTAAATGATTGATATTAGGGTGTGCGCAAATGCAGTTCAAAGCCGTACTAAATGTCATCTTAGGAGCCAGAGAACAGGGTTACGTAATCTGATTGACATTTCTTCGTCTGGTGCCAACACCTTCAAGCTATGAATACGTGAAAACGGTTCAGAGGTCGAAATCGGGCCAATTAAGTGCGTCCTAGTGGCCAACTATTTCCCAATCGATGGGTGATCTTGGATGTCGGTCGGGATAGCCTACTGGCGGATTTTATAACTCGGCTTTTGTCGTCCGTTGAGACACTATTAATTTTATTCTATCGATCTTAGCACCATCCTAAGTGAACTTATACACCACGGACGGGGAACAATAAGCCAGACACCTGGATTTACGAGTGCCCGGTGTGGTCCTTATGAAGGGAGTTGTAGGATACGTAGCTGATTGGTTCAGAATGTGCGGTAAACAGTGAAACTTGGTTTTGGGCGCAGAGCACTAAGATTATGGTCCAGAAAAGGCTTTAGTTAACATCCCTGACCATTATTTGACTGTGAACACCAATAAACTTTGCTGAATAATCAGTGCCTATAGGCTTCCTGTAAACAAAACATGCATCTTGTTGGGTAATACAAACTAAAATTACTCCTGGTACGGAGATAGATAATGTTTACCCGCACACAAGTATGTCACACAACTGGTTGAATGCAAAAAATGAAACTATCAACAGAACTATCAAGCGGCAACAGTTCCTCTTCAGAAATGAAAAAATGTTCATTCCGATCCCTATAAGCAACAAAAATGGGGAAAGCGTTTTCTAAACACCGTGGAAAGAACTTCTTTGTCCTGTAAAAAAAATCAGCCCTTGTTTGGGTCAGTTGACAACTGATCACAAAAGACCTCCCCACGGTATTGCCTACCCAGGGTAGAAGATTTCGTCTGATCATGATACACCCTTCATATTAGGTTGTTTAGCTTTAGGCAACCGATGCTTGTAGAAGACGCTTTTCTCACATTCCGCTCTTCATTTACTTTGAGCAGGTCAAACCTGATGGAGTTCAACTATAAAACTTCCAAAATGGAGTCCACTTTGTTGACCTTGGGAACCATGACTACAAGAATTTTTATAATTCCCTGGGCTTTGTTACCGTGACATCAAGTTTTGCTAATCCGTTCTGCTTTCAATGCTTTTGTTTAGGAGCAGAACTAGTGAAAATATATAATTTATTTTCGAGCCCTCCTCCAGTTGGTTTATGTGAAAGAAGTTTATTCCTCTTTGGTTACATCAGAAGTCCACTGAAACAAGCGCGCTAGTAGTACTATCTACCATGTACCCATGAGGCATAAACACTAACATTCTCTAACGACTTCAAAACATCGAGAACAGTAAAATATCCTGAACATTATAAAATACTACAGGAAACACTTGGCGTAATATACCGATAGTATATCACTAATGAGAAATTCGAGGTTGTACCTATTATTGAGTCACAAGAGTCTCTTTACATACGCACTTGGAAATCAGCCATTACCGCGTTTTCCAAACGTAATGGATCTGAGATTTATTGTTTGGGAGGATCTAGGATGTTCAATACATTTTGTTAAAGTGTCGTCAATGGCTCTAAAGCAAGTCAGATCACTAAAACTTGTTCGTGGACTAATCGAAACAGAAATATTGAACTATGTGCGATGGGCACACATGTGACCACACACCGAGTATGCTGTCCAAGCGTGAAATCCATGTCTAATTCGTGGCCAAGAAATACCAGAACGTGCGCAGAGAACAGCAACAAAAATGCTCCAAGGGGTACAGTCCAAGACCTGAGTTTAAAGACTGCAAATCTAAGGGCTATATTCATCTCAATATCACTAAGTACGGAGAGACATGATCCATTTAGGCTTTTGCTACAGAACTATCGGCTAGATTGTATTCGTTTCAGTCTAAAAATATGTAATAAATGAAACTCTCTCTCACCTCACATAGTCTGTGCTCCTAACAAGGATTCATTCAAGTGACAATTCGATGAAACAACAAAACACCTAACTGCTCAGCACCCAAGAGTGAACGTAACAATTCGTTATTCAATTGTACTACCAACCGAACCCAATGTGTACAGGTCCTATAAGATTCAATGAACAGCAACGTTTTAAATGACCCATGATAAAATTTCGCTTTGAGTATTTTTAAATTGAATGAAAGTGTATGTTCAACATCGTTCCGTGGCAAAATAAAAATGTGACAGTGAAAACCAATATGCATATCATCCGAGTAAACTGAGAAACGATGAATTTCATCCAGATCTACGATGAATCACTTGCAATGCAATCGACAAGGCGAGCTAAAAAAGAGGAAACCAAGATAGTGTGTTCCAACAACGAATAAAGCTTCTAGTCGACTCGCTAATTCTAATAGCAAAAATATGTATTAGATTGGCTGGTCAGAAATCATGCTAATTCCAATAACAATAGTTCAACTGTGTATACAAGCCAATTAGGTGCAACCTCTTTCTTTATAAGACATGATATTTCCTATGCTGGAACGGTACACATGTGCAATGCAGAACCTATCAAGGTTTGATCAATGCCAGCAACTGAGGAAGCGCAAGAGGAAATACCATCCGAGATACCATGTCAGAAAAAATAATCACATTACTCCGTTTAATTCATGTAAACACAAAAGTATCAGGGTCTGTGCGCTGCTCCAACAAATCGATATGTCACAGTGAGTGCCACGTGTACAAGCTATAAGTTATGATTCGGAACGAACCTCAGATCAAGTCATGTTGGGCGTGCAGGAATTTATTCACGGTGACTTCGATTTTAATGCCCTCATAACAGCAAACTCACTGCACGAGCAAACACGGTCCCTAGGGAGGATATTATATATATTAAGGAATGGTCGAAACGAGTCCATTTTAGCCCCGGTTGTCATCCTTATAGTGCCATAGCAAAATTACTTAATCACTTTGAATAAAAACTGTGAATTCAAAATTTACTCCAACCGAATGAGAAATTTAACGACTTGAACTCCTTTCTTAATAACTGCCCAACCAAAATAACTTACAATAGTTGATGAGAAACATAGCTTTGCAAGACGATTAACTCTCATTTGGAAGTGAACAGCAGTCGAGTACATCGGTGATATTCGNAGCAACCAAGGTCACCAACTTGTCGTCCCGGAGAAACTATCGAGCGTAACTCACCCGGTTTTCGGTATATTGCTTGGTAGCTGTTTCATTGGCCGCTTCGCCTTCCTGAAAGATGTTTGTATTATATATACATATATAGATGTATATATATATTCAATCAAAGAAAGTTAAAAGAAGAAAGAATGAGTAATACCTGTATACGGAATCGCATGGTTATTCGGTTATTATTATTCGGTTATTCGGTTGTTAACACTATAACATTAACATTCACGTTATTCGGTACACTTTACACTTTACGGGGATAGATACAGATTATCTATGAACAGTCCATAAAAATGCGATCTGTTGATCGTAAAAGGCATGATGAGCAAACCAGCGGAGAAATCGTATTATTCAGTTGTGAACCATCACCTAGCCATCTGAAGCGTGATTTTTTCATCTTCAAAAACGGACGTGGTAGGACAAAACCAAATCGGTTTGAAATTGGCACGCATCGATTCGCTGAGTTCTCCTTATAATTCTCATCGTCATGTAAATGGATAACACGGGAAAACCGGAATTATTTTCCATCCAGTCTGTCCACATCCTATTCGATCTCTGCTCCACGTTGATGTTGATTACTTTCGCGCAAAGTAATCTCATTCAATTATGATGCACCGATGCTTCCAGTTGTCAACGGAAGAGAAACGAAAACGTGATTGAAATGGTGACCTGTCTGACTGAGTCCGGCAAACATTGGAGCGTATTAATTCAAAATCGCCTCCCGTGAAAGTTGAAAATAAACGCCGAACAACAGTTATGTAGACCGTAAAATCAGAAAACATTGTAGTGGTGGATGTAGCATTTGTTTGTATATTTGAGATATGGCTCAAAATGTTGCGTTTCGATCCACTCAGCCTCCATTTTTTCATCCGTCTGCCAAGCTCACACATACTTTTCAAATGCTAATCCACGCTGATACAGACCCACACAATCGATATTCTCATCGGCATAGTTCATCCGTAAAACTGAACGTGTATACTCTTTACTTGTTGGTTGCATGCGTTTACCTCCATGATAGTTGAACGGCCTTACAATGGTTGTTCTTTGGGCTATGACCGAGAACAGCTTTTGAGATGTATCTACATCACCTACCCATAAGCAGATTATGATGAATGAGCGCCACCAAACCAAACAATGGAACCGCCTGTTCGACTGATTTTTTTCGACATGCTTGCAAACGCACCGTCGATTTCACGTCTGTAAACGAATGTAAAGGGTATCAGTAGAATTGCCGATACAGTCCATCTCCTCCTACGTTGCACCACACGGGGATTCAAAAAAATGATTAAACACCAGAAACTGCGACGTAGTCTGTTAGTCAATAGTTTATAATTTGAAGTAATAAGAGAAATCAATTGAGGTACGTGTAACAAACTAAATAGGATCGATGAAAACTACGGTATTTCCGTTACTTTTCCTCATTGTTCATTATTATTTGATATTTGTTTAAAAGGAATTAAAATGTACAATATCAATTAGTTTTCGTCTATCAAAAGAATTTATAACTTTTCTGAAACCCTCAGCTTGACATTGAAACCGTGCACTCAGGATGGAGCCGCTTTTTTCAGTTTAAAGAGGCTACTAATCCTGAAAATACTTACCTTTGATTTGGGAAAGTTTTCTAACTCTTCTTGCAATTTTCAAGTCTGAACATCTTCCCTTTTAGGTGATATGAAATGCCAACCACTGAATTCAGTACATGTGGTCCACCGTGATCCAAAAACGTTTGCATTAGGGTGTAGTTAACTTTTCAGGCGTAGTTAACAACATCGTTCAACGCGAAAAAAAGCCAGTTGGTAAAACTCCAAGAAGAGTTTCGCGTTAGCCTATATCAGTGGATATTGTAGTCCATACTTAAGACAAGTTCGAAATTGTATTATCATGATTATCCGTTTACCGAACCCGCTTAGTAAAATGGAACGTGTATCTTAGAAGAGTCAAACGTTGGCCCGTGTCGTCATTCCCAAAGCTTTTTTCATTCCGACTTTTCCACAACTGGCACATCGTTCCACAACTGATTCTCCTGTGGTGATTCTCTACTAACACTTGAGCAGTATCGAATTCAGTGCTTATCCGCCGCCTATGCCTACCCGAAAATCACACAACCGATCAGGTTCGTTTATCGATCGGTCGGATAGTTCAGCCGCAACAAGGGACCTGGTGCTTGCCCATCTAACCCGAGCGAGAAACCGCACATTGTGTACAGCCGCGAGCCTTAGACAAGCCCAGTGAACTTCGACTGTACAACAGGCGTGCTTTCATCACACGGATGGACTGGACGTGACTAAACGAGCATCACAAGAAGTACAAGACAATGTGAAACGATGGGGCAATCGCACTATCCTACTATCAACAATACAACATGACATCTTACATCGATACTCAGACATCTTAAAAGGTATGGTCTACAGCGGTTTGAATATTGTTTGTGCGTTGAGGCTAAAGGATTGCGGGTTTTGGCTAAAATTTGATGGGAAAAGGTGTAGTTCACTTCAACAACTCCGTTTACTTCATAATTGGCTCCCCATCCAAATAGACCGTAACCCGAAGACACTTCATTTTTGTAAACCAATGTTGGATATTAGAAACTGCAACCTCTGACTAGAAATTTTCTACTAAACAAATCAGTTCTGGATTCTTGTTGCAATTGGTAGAATTTGTATGAACCTAAACTGAGTAAAATGCACTCCGACCCTTTTAAGACTGATTCTCATAGTGAATAAAATCAAGAACACTTGAATTAAAATGTGTTTGAAATTTCCCCATAAACATCATGTTAGCCAAGGCTTGGGAGCACCATGGCCGCCTATCTATGTATGGTTCATTTTTCATCTTGTATTCTGAAATCAAAATATTACCACGATTTACGTGCGAACGCCGAGTACAGTATACTCAGCTCATCTGATCAATTTCACTCATCATCCCGAGGCAGCTTCCAAGCAAAAAAAACGGCTGACAACTGCTGCTACTCAGTCTTTTTTATACAAACAGTCTCTGCTTCTTTTGATAAATGTCAAACAGCTATTCACTTTGACTTCATCGAACCAATCTCTGTTTGACACGGGACACGAATTGCAGGGGAATGTGTTTTTGTATTTAAGCCAGTAGATGAGTGTCAGATGGAGTAGGTAGTCCCCTGTGTGCATAGGAATTTGAATCAAAGAGGAGGGGGGAGTTTGTAAGTTGATACGTACGTGAGTGAGTAAAGAGAATATGAGTGAGAATGCCCGATGAAGCTACTTCATCAGCAATAAATAATAAACGAAAACTGAGAGAGAAGATATTCAGACAGACGGAATCTGTCAAGTCAAATCAAGTCAACAAACGCGGTGTGCACCCAAAGAGTGAATTTTCAGCAGTTTACGAACCTGTCCAGACAATGATGTAAAAGAATTACGATCAGTATAACGATTACAGAAAGTAACTTCAATTCTCTAGTAATAGATGAAAACTTTAACGCAATAGTCGTTCCCTGAGGTGGGTGACAATTGTTTTACGTTCAACCAAAATTCGAGCAAGGTAAAGAATTACGTTTCTATGTGTGTAGAAGTACGCAAACGAAGCAGTTTATATTTGGAGCGAGTTCGGCCATTCGACATGGCTTTCACAATTTTGCGAAGCAGACAGTGCCCTTGATCTCATTTTATACTGTCCATAAACGCATCGATTGCATCGAAATGCTTAGAAATAAAAAGCTCAACCAAAAACAGATCTCTCAATTACATGGTGACGGGACATAAGTTTTAGGTATCCGGAAAACAGGGTGAAATCCTTTTCTTTCAAACTACGGAAACAAATCTGGGGTCAGTGTAACCAGTACGGGAGGGTTCAGGGAATCACGAATTTAAGAGTAAGATCATGTGGGATGGCCATTTTCCGGAGCTTTTGTGCATAAATAGAGAGTTTTAGAGCAGTGATGAAAATGCTAATGACATGAGCAGATCAGGACAGGTGACCGTAGTATTCCGAATAAAAAAAACCGAATCGAATAACGTGAACTCCGATTCGGACTGAAAAAGCGGAATATATGTTGGAACAAAAGTTGCTTGAAATGTTTAAACACGGAATACAGCGTGGATAGGATTCATGTTTTTATCCGTTTACATCATTCGAACGTGCAAACTGCTTACAACAATAACTTTGACAGTAGGATCAGATTCATTACTACATCCGTTTCAATCCTGTATCTGCCATTTATCGGAAGGATTTGGTGCTTTTCCTTTTGGCATGCGGTATTATAAATGTGTATCGGTCATCCAGAGTCCTGATCGTGTTACTTGGCCCTATAGAGCACCGTGAAAGCAGCACACATCTGTCCGGCCGAACTCATTACGTGTAATCTGTGGTCCTAATTTCTCACACGCACACACACTTTGGTCCTCATACATGTGCACTGGTTCGGATCATTATGAATGGGTGGGGGGATGGCTGTATCGTGTGTGGTGTTGGTCATGGAAGACCTAGTGTTCTCACGAATTGTTTTTGGGATCACAGGGAGAATAAGTAGGCGAATTCCGATCGTTTCCTCTGTGGCTAGAATGCGACTACTAACTACTGCTACTACTACTACTACTACCACTACTACTAGATCGACGGCTGCGAATTAAGTAGAGGGGTCGAAACGCCTCAGCCGCACTAACTAAGTGGTTTGATTCCACTAGGTGTGAAACGATTGAGCTGTTAATGGTCCTAATTACTCCACTTTTCAGCCAGTTCGGGTGGTGTTCACGGACTCGTTCAGATAAACGTCTGCTTTTGCGGCCAATATACCTTGTCCCACCAGATTAGATAAATAAGTACACACAGAAAGAGACTGCATAAACAGGCAATTTATCTTTGATTTGCAAGCATAAAAATGGCCTGGAGATGAACACAATACGCAGTTTTGGTGAAGAGAATGCTTTTTCTACAACTGTACTCAGTTTACGTGTCACCATCTCAGCAGTTGTTTCGCCCTTGAGAGTTATTAATGTGTGAACCGATTTCTTCTCGGCAGTAGTGATCTTATTCGACAGTCAGTGACAACCCAAAATGTTTTCCACGAGTCGCTTTGGGTGTTCGTTTTCCAATAAACCTCAATTCGGTATCTGTTTTATATGTAAACGACCGTACGAAAAGTGCTTTTGAATGCACCATGAGATCCGCTTGGAATACCTCGTTTCTTCACGTGAACGCTGTGACAGAAAATTCTTATCATCAAAGAAGAACATCGGTGGCGCGTACTCACCTACGGTACACTGTTTGCATGTGTGATGAGCCCGAGTAGGGTCAACCTAAAGAGTTAATGTGTGTCGAGTGATCTGCAAAAGACACCAGACGTGGATTCATTGTACACAGTTTGGCAGGACCTTCAGTTAGAGCAGGTTTGGGAAAGAGAAGCACCGAAGTAAAGCGTGTGGATTGCCGCGATTTGTCTTGCTAATCCGTGTATACGTGCCGAAGTGCACGCAACTATTTTCCGCCTCATTTGTCAATCAGGACACGGTTTTCGGTTGACCGAATTCTTCGGGTCCGTTTGCAATGAACAAGGAACCGAAACCGCTAATGTTCAGCATTGTAACGTCCTGTTTTAGACCATACAATGATGATACTCAGAACCAGTCTGTTCTTGGGCAAATTACTGAGACGGTTGGTTTTTCAGTGTCAGGGCAGAATCTCAACTCCAATCGCTTCGTAGCTATAGTTGAATGGACTAGAATTGATGAGTTTTTGAAAGACAGACAATGAAATTTTTCACTGACAGTAGTGAAAATCACATAGCGAGTAATAATCAGTTTGAATAAAGAAGCCAAAAACAGGTTTGTACAATTTGTCCTGGATTATTTCGCTGCATCTGTACACGTGCATACTGCAGTCTATGTGATCGTTAATATATGGTCAGTAAATAACAGAATCATAGGCGGAGAAAGATTGCGGTCAAAATTACTCATTAAACACATTTGTTACCAAGGTAGAGCCAGAGTGATAAGTCATTCACGCTGTTTACATAGTTTGGGATGGTAATTTTGAATGGCCAGTGCCTCGGGGTATTTCAGAACCTTGGTGTTGTTTGTGTTGTAGAGGATTCTGAACGCATCGCGCAGCATCAGTTTCCCTTTGATCTTTAATATCGGAAGATGACACTAACTGGCGAATAACTTTAGCATTGAAGCAATTGAATAGGTTCATTGATGCTATATCATTTGGTCGAAAATGCAATGACCCTTCATACTGCAATATATTTCAGTTTCTAATAGCACACCAGTATGTCAATATCCATGGGTGCAGTGCATCTAGTCCGAACTTTGTCTCCCGTCGCAATGACCTTAAGTGTCACGCATTCCATCAACACTTGTATATCTGTATCATATTCCATTTCACAGTTTCAAAACGAGTAGAATTTAGGGATTCGGAAATTTTCCATTATCTACTTCGTTCAAAATCGCATTGGGTCTTGGTAGCAATCTGTGATCGTCGATGGTTCGGTTCAGTAAAGGACGTATAGCGTGCAGTTTACGGTGGCTTGTTATGCTGGAATTATTTTGGTGGATTTCTGAAACCATACCCGTTGCACACATCTTGTGTACTCTTCTGGAATATTCATTTTCAAACTGACCAAAATTATTTCAGGTTCTTTTGAATTCCATAATGAATCTTCTGTCATCGGGATGCGTTGAGAAAACAGGTCCACGAGCGGACTGAGCAACAAGTTACCGGATGCACGAAAAGTTTCACTTGTTACACAAAAATGGGTATTGCATTTTCTCGACTTATTCTCCACCAGGGTTGGTACACAGTCCCACGTACTCAAACAGCTCGACCATGCTGAAGCGGATAACCCCGTCGACCAGTTCAGTGAAGGTCTCCACTACAACTGTCGGTGATTCGTATAGGATTCCACTCATCATGCGATTGACATGTGAGAACACAAATAAGTCACACGGAGTCAGGTCTGGACTGTTCTGTAGCTAGAAAATCGTCGACGACATGGGACCCATTCACATGGTGCAGCAAGGTCCCTCATGCTCGAGTAGTTGGACGACACCTGGTGACAGCTTCCAGATTTCCAGCTTTTGGCAGACAGTGGGTGACTGCGCTTTGCAGCGCGAGCAGTACAGAAGCCACATGACCGTTATGGCCATCTGCTATGCCACACTGCGCTGGCATCGGAATTTGAGGCAGCGTTTCACCAACCCGGGTTCACTAAGCCGATTTCTGTTTGGTCTCTTGGTCGGAACCGTACACCCAAACTGCATTGGAACATCCACCAAAAAACATGGCAAGCATGGTATAACACCAATTCACTCAATCTCCTTTCTGTTCCTCACTGAGCTGAAGGGGTAACTACCGTGCGCAAACCTTTCTGAGACAGAGTTTCTCATATAAGATAGTGCAGATTGATCGTGATTAGATACCGATAGTTTTCGTCAGCTGTGCCACTATTCCCGCGCATCCTCCACCACCGTCGCTTGCACAGCAGTAATGTTTTCCGCTGTGGTGTCCTCTACAGACCGACAACACCGTGTCCCATCATCCAGGGACCGCCTGTCACGCTTGAATACCACAAATCACTCATACACGGTGCTTCTTGAATGCGCGTCATCACCAAACGCAACTCGCAAACGATCAACACTCTGTTGCTACTGCTGCTTTTAACCACATTTTCAGTCGTAGAAAATCATCACCGTCCCATGATATCGACTGAATGCCATCCACTGCAGTCCCATTGTAGCGCCCCCGTTGACTTATCATTTGCACCTGGTACGTGTACTACGCATTTGCAAACTGCTTTGCTCAGTCCTCGTATATATGACAATGAACACCTGAGGATTATTCAACTAATTAGCTAACCGAAAGTGTCTTGCACATGATGAGGTGTGACGGACAGGCTAAAACCAGTCAGATAAATGGCGAACACATCACAACTGGGCAAGTTCGAGCATACTCTAACACAAACATGTTCTCAAGAAAGGTAGAAATCCAGTTAACAACTGGGCGAATCCTATTTGAAACATTGAGTGAATTGTCTATCTTATGGTAGTGTGTGATATAATACATCCATCCGTCGTCGTTCGAAGTCGGCCAGTTCGACCTACATGAGCGCCTACCCAATCTCCAGTTTTTTATCAGATCACCCTTGAACCTAAGCGAATAGAAAGGTTTATCCAAACTCCTAAGCGCGGTGCAGGCTGAAGTTAGGAAGGATCCAAAAGTTGTATCACCACGTATTCTGGTGGTGTGCATCTGCTGCCACAGAAATCACAGCACCTATGATAAATTTCCCCTTGTATTCCCTCTCCATTCCTGGTGGTTGGAACAGCATTGTCAATATTTTAGTACTGAAGGAGACAAAATTGAACGTTCTTTCGAAACAATTGAACTTAACTCATGTTGCTACTAAAATTCACTGAACATTCATCATACTAAGGTGACCCAGAATTCACAATGATTCTTCTTCTCAAACCAGTAACGGCTCGCTAATAAAGCTCCTGGAACGAATCTCTTCAGGGTTCATTTCACAAGAAACTCGCTAAAATGACCCCGGAAAATCTGTCAAACACGGAGTTCTGAACTAGTCTTCGGTTGTTACTTCATTCCGCCATCACTCTTACCACAAAAGCCGCGTTTCTTTATTTGATCACCTGATTTAGTTACATGGCATTCCGGCTATTTTCCGGAACAGTTTCACAAAATCAGATAAGCATACATCTATTCAAATTTGTTCGTGTTTAGTTCTCGTGTTCTTCAAGGTGTTGTACATTCCCCATTGTGTTTCTCTACTTTTGTCAATGATCTTTGGTCATGATGTCCGGCAGCACTGGCGCATGAAGAATTACATAATTATTTTGCTACCATTTAAAGAGTAGTCTTTTTCTCAACAACCTTACCTGTTTTGAATGCCTTCCTTATCCGGTCTTCTCAAGCTCAGCTTATCCAAATAATTCACCTATCTGCGCACTTCATTGCCACCCCAAAGAAAATATTTTAAGTACATCGGAGCGAGTTTAAGTATTGATTGAGTATTGATGTTAATCGATCGATTCCATATTCTCGACTACGTACGCAAGTCGTCTCGGCTTTCGCTTCAACTTCGAAATCACAAACGGTTTCGCATGAACTCTGATCATACATCTAGGATTCTTGATGCCATTTTATCATTCTTGTTATATTGAGTCCCATTAGATTTTCGGCACCATTAAATATGGACATAAAGTTATTTATTACGTCCAGGTACCCCGATGTCGATAGTTGTGTTACCTTGATCACTGTTATTAAACTAGTTGAAGAGTTATTTGATTTGTAATTTGTTGCTATGTTTCACGAATACTCAAAAAAGTTCCCCCTTCTGCTCGTAATTTTCTTTCATAATATCCTCTCCAACTACGGAAGAATCTCTTTTTACCACAGTATCCCCGAAGGAATAAGGCTGTACAAAAAGTCGCCAGTGCCGCACCTCACTCGAGTACTGGGAAAAAATCTAATATGTTTGGGTGAATGAGTAGTATATGATGAGCGATTTGACAACACGAACTCAACATCAAGTGTTGAAAAGTCCGTTGGATCAACATCTGTGAATTCCGCCGGTTTTACTTGGAAAAATTCGATTATTTGTAAAAGAAAACAATTCGACTTAAAAGCCGGTAATCTCTGTCTCTGTTCAAATAGTTGTTTGGCAGATTTGAAGTTTGTATGTCGATTGTGTCTCTGTCTGTTTCCGTTGGCACGAACCTTTGTATGCGGAGTTCCAGTATTCACGAAAGAATTATTTATGAAAAATCAATGATATACTGTGAATGCAACGTCATTCCCCAATGAAGTAGCCCTAAAATATATCACCTCTACTACCATTTCGATATGGAACACGGGTAGGGAATTCTTCAATACTATAATCGAAAACTAATGGTACCCCATGGATTTGCCCGTCCGGATGCGCAAAAGGTCACGGAATGTCAGAAGTATACTGTTTCGCATGAAACCAAATGAGACAAATGTTTCAATATGGCCCCAAAATAGAGATTTCTTTTTTATCCGTCAGCGTACAGAATTCCATTTAAATGAAAGTGAGGTTTCGTAATTTAATAATAATACTGGTACTATATTTTTTCTCCTTTAGCATACAACAGATTTCTTAAAGGGGGAACATTTCTCAATCAAACCTCTTGGGAAACTTACTCGGATGCAAGGTTTAGGTATTAGCGACGAGATTCTACCATTTGCCCCGAGAGCTAATGTGATAATGACACTACACTTACTGTAAGTCAAACGCACGACAGACTTTGATTTCAATTCATTATATTGCCAGGCCTTGTTCGTTTCTTCTTCATTTTTTTACCCTTTTATTGAATAAGGTTACGTACGATCTCCTGAAAGGGGATGTGGCCAATCAAAGGGCTACTATACAACACAGAATAGGGAAAGTGAGGCGTTGTTACTGGGACTCGAACACACGATCTTCTGGATGATAATTTGGTGATGTTACCATCGGGCCACCCGTCGTCGTGATATGGTTCACTTAATTCTGTCCGAACAACTTCCGCACGGCTTTTTGAATGAGATTTGCACACTTTTCATCATTTTCAAATTGATGACCTACAAAACCGAGTGCGTACGCTTATCTAGCACGACGCGGTGTTGAGCATCACTCTGTGTTCTCCTGCCTAACTGGCATACTCCTGTCTCACCCTGCTGGTGTTCATACACAATCGTTGGCAAATAAGCTGTGAATCAGAATGTAATTTTCTTCAGGTTAGCACAAGTATTGCAATCATGGAGCTGTGTGCACATGAACGGTGACATTCCGCATAACTTTTAACCTGCGCATTTTCAACAACCGTTATCCTCTGTTTCTACAACTGTGCGTGGCTGTTCGTTCGAGGGTGTGCATTGCTCTAGGTCTTACCCAACCCATTGGGTCTCGAAAATGTCAACGGTGCATAATGACAAGTGCACACATTTACACTCAAACAGAGATATATAGATATTTATATATACAAACTTGTAATCTATAGATACCGATCTGTTCAAATGTCGCACAAGACAACTGGGTGCACTGTGTCTCGATTGTGGATCTCTCGCTTGAATCCTTGTAGCACGCTCACATAATAAGATAATGTTTGTTGCTTTTGCTCCTGCTGCTGTTGAGGATAATGATGAATCACAGGTAAGCAATACACACCCGTGTCGATAGTTTACAGTGTGGAATAAACAACACTAAATCGCGTCCGAATAGACTGTGCCGAGCATCTGGCCACTGATGCACAACATCAGCTTCCTCCTCCTCCCCCTGTCAATTCCCGTCCCATCAAGCTTAATAATGAAGGCGACAAAGCTAGGAGCGTTCATACGCACAGGCGAGTTATACTGGTCTGACCAGCAGGTGCTTGTTTATTTCTGAAGCAGGCTTGGAGCGAATTCGGAAGCAAACGATTCCATCACGTGACTGATGTGATTCACCGCATGATTCTAGGGTTACCCTCTGCATCACCGTACGATCGATACTTCACCCGTGCACGTGAACGCACACATATGGCCGAGAGAGCTATCCTGTGTGAGCTCGGAACGCTCGACGAAGGATGCACGCATAGTCCCGTAGTATGTATGCATGTATACTTAAGTTTGACCTCAAAGAGAATCTGACAGAAGGGTCAGACGAATTGGCTCCCAACCTTCAATCGCGCGCACAGACACACGCATACATCGCCCAAATGTTGACCTCAGGTTACATCTTTGCCCGTTCCTTTCTACTGCACTGAACACTATGCATTATTTGATGCTTCAGTT
>UZAN01042529.1:34737-47656 GCA_900618425.1 Echinostoma caproni | reverse complement strand
TTGCGTTTGCTTTGAAAGTCAATTTTACAAACTTGCGTTCAGCTCATTATCATTGAGCATAAGTTACGCTCCTTCTGACCAGGAATATCAATCGCACTAATTGCTTATCTCATTCGAGTTTAGAATTCATAACTATTCCCCACTTTAGTTGCCCTCAATCCTGAGAGAATAGTTACTGAAGATATCAAGACCTGAGCTGAAAAACTTCAACTACTTAGATAAGTGCATGGTTTTAATAAATGACGGAACGTAACCGTCGGATTAATATGTTTAACAACACCAGGCATAACACTTTATTTTTTCCCATTACTATAATTGGACATTTCAGTTTTAGATCAGGTGACAAATTCTAGTTTACTCACCGATTAGAAATTTGCGTCAATGCTGCGCTGAAACTAGAGAACAAGATTTGTTCATTGCTTTTATGAATATTCTGGGGAAATGGAATTGATTACGATATTTAAAACGTTGCGTTGTTCAATATTTTCCATTGACAATTAACAATAGTCTTTAATAATCGGTTTTCACCGCCAGAAAGGCATCTTAAAAATGATAATAATATTTATTCCTTGACGTGGTGACCGCTGATTGTAATAACTGAAAAGTAGAACAAAGGTGAGTAATGCATTCTTCTTATCCAACAACGCAATATCTTATGAATATATTGAATGAAAAAATGGAATTTATATTCCGCCAAAGTACAGCCCCGGAATACTCTCGAGTGTCGTTTGTTACACATAACCATGCGTTAAACGTATTTAAAAAACAGTTTACCAAGACTAGGTGTCAAAGGAATGCAACGGTTGGTAATCTGCTTGAATGGCTTTAATCATCCTTTGTTATAAAGCATTTGGTAGCTGCAAAATGCGCAGTTAAAAATTAAGTATTTTCATTTTGATGGATCAGTCTTATTTTATTTTCGGTAACTCTAGTTGGAATTGAACGATCAGTATACACAATTTTACCTTATAAAACTCTCTTCACTTTGAGCTGATCTCTCCTGCGGGAGGTTAAGTCAACTCCTGAGATGTCTTTATTGATGTTGGTCCATATATAACGATTGGCAGCAAGCTGGAAGGAATGTGAGACCAAGTTACGGTTCCCGTTATGAATTCCTTAAACGGATTGGAAACACAGTGACTTCAAATCCGCTTTGATCGCACTGCTCCAGGTCATCAGTTGACCACTGAGTCGGCAACGCCATCTAAGGCATGCTACCGGAACTACAGTCTGTCACGAGAGTTGAGTGCCGTGCCGTCGGAGGACATGACCAAACCAGCGAAAGCGCTAGTGATGCAGCCTTTTCGATAGCTTGTCAATATTCTGGGAGCTCTGTGTTTTTGAAATCTCTGAGAAGAAACGAAGATAAAGCCAAAAAATCACACCATACATCACTTGTAAAGAACTATTAAGATTTAATCAGGTCTGTGATAACCTGAAAATCGATTGTAAAACCTGCCTTGAGAAGGACTACCCACGGAAACCGAAACGTCGGCGACATCGCTGTGTTATTACACTATAACATTCACAATAAAACAACACGCGGCGCATCGATTTTTCGATGCACCCCTAACATCATTTGGTCCAAATGCGCTAAAAATGAAGAACATCATGCATTTATGGTACGGTATTTGCCTTTTCTATAGCCAGAAGATAAAACACTCGAATATCCCGATGGACGTTAACAGACTTAACGCCGCTTTCATCCGCTTGTTAAATGAGCGCCAGAGTACCTCATTCTTATGCACTTTATGCGTTTCACTACGGTTTTGAATTTGTCAATCTTTTACCGTCTCCAGTTCTCCAAAGCATCCCCAGCTGCAGGTTCCGATGGTCTTCCTCCAACAGTTCTGAAATTCGGATCACCTTCCTTAATGAATATGTTGACATCCATCCTATTCCTCCTGATCGATTCCCGATTCCCGGGGTGAGGTTTCCACCATTCCAATCCGTAAGTCTTTGTCATCAGCTGTTCGTGCGAAATTGGTTTTCCCAATCGCGCTTACTTCAGCGGCACTAACGTTGACTGTCAAGACCATCCCGAGTCACTTACAGTGAACTACCACAAGCCCATACGACGCCCTACACTTTACATAGAACACAAACAGATCTACGTTGAACTTTTATCAACTATAATCCATTTTATCAGTAAGTCATTAAACAACTCGGCAGAGTTTATCTGTTACGTTTTCCTGGACTATCCGTCCGCGTTTGAATATGTTTCTCGATCATTCCTTCTTTGCAAGCCAGACTCTGTTGGGATTTCGATACAGCTGCTCTCGCGGCTTTTCAAGTATCTAACATAGAGGATGCAGTGCACCAAATCAGGGAAGAGGACATGAAACCTCTTGTTAATTATGGTGTTCTTCAAGGTGTTCTTCTATCTCCGTATCTTGTTTCCGATTTTGTATTGATCAAAAAGAGAACGGTCAAGCAGCATAAGACTTTACCCTCTCAATTGTAGTTTCAACTAAGATAAGCTCAGTTCACTCATGACAGACAAATGTGACTTTTAGTTTGAGCCGCTCATTTTTACTTAAAAGTGATTGTTGAAACATATATCTTATTTTTATTGTACTTCCATTATGGGTGCCAAACGTTGCATTCGCTGAATGGAAACGGTTCTATACATCAATCAAAAAGGTTTTTCAATTAATGCCTAGTATGCACTAGCTAAATTGAGCATTCTGTTAGGTCTCAAACGGAAACACAAGCATTTCAAATAGTGAGGAACATCCTGATGTATACCAGCAATGGTTAGCAGGTGGAAATCGCGAAAAATTTTGGTGGCGTTGAAGTATTGATGGTCTGAGACTTTTGCGTTTTTTTTCAAATGTTGAGTTGACCATTTTGAAATTCAACGATTTTGTTATTTTGGAAGCACGCAGATCATCACTGGATGTACTTTCTTCTTTCAAGCAGCATATTCACGTTTGAATTCACATTATATTTGAGGGCGAGAGACATGTGATGTTGCACAAATAAATAAGATATAAGTAACCAAATGCTTCGTGCATGCTAATGAAATTAACTGTATGCGTTCAAACTCATTTATGTCAGAAGCAAAGTACAAAGGCGATAACTGTCACGTTGCCTGACATGTGTAATACGAAACATCAATTATCACTGTTGCTTGTTATTGTGTTTAACCTTTTTCACCCATATAATATCATCAAAAGTGGTAATTTGTAAATCATTCCACAGCGAATCATCATTTGTGAATGATTTTGAAATCGCAGTCAAACTCAGTATTCAAGCGATAACACACAGATTACTGACTGCTGAAACATTGAAGTCAGCGTAGCGCAACAGCAACCCACTCATTTGTTTTCGTTGTCTCGTTACTTAAATTAAACATTCATTTCATAATTATACACAGATCAACATTGCCCAATGTGTCTCACTTTCAAATGCGGGGGTTGCAACTGAAGCAAAACAAGAACCATGTTAATAAAACGAAACAACAAAACAAAGTCTTGTTCACGTTCAGTCTATTCCAAAAAGCAATCCTTGCTCCAACGTATGCTAATTTGAAAAGCAGCAAAGCTTCACATAACAAAAATTTACTTACCCAATGAATTAAGGAATCCTATTTGCAGAACAGAAAATAGTTCGTGCAATGAACGCTAACAGTACAGTAAAATGAAGTTTTACGACAGACCATCATACGAATGCATGATGAAACTGATTTTTGCACTATTCTTCTACACACCTGAGCATTGGATCCATAGTAGAATATGTTCCCTCTGAAAGTTCAGATCAACTGGAATGTTCTCATATTGGTCTAACATGAAGTTCTCTGGTTCGATTAACTGAGAAAAGAGACTGACCTTGTAACCAATTCAAATAGACATGCATTTGTTACGCCAAGGACGCTTCAAAACGATTTTATTTCGATCGCGTATTCGATACATAAACGCAGATTAATGAAAGTACTTAAATATTGTCAGCGTTTGATCTGTAAACAGGAAAAAAATATCAAAATATGTTTAAACACGACATAAGGGATGTTCATACATCCTTATTATCTATAGAACAAATTAAAGGTATATTTTTATTTGCAGTGTACTACTTTTTTGATGTGCTTGAGCTAGAACGACAAAGAAGGCTAAAACAAGTAATCCTGAGGGAGGCGACGACGGTGCTCAAATTTCTAGTTGAAAACAGCTTCTGTGTTTGATACTAGCAAATGGTAGATATTTTTTGGTCAAATTAATCTCTTATAACAAATCCTGATCTTTTTTATCAATGTCAGCATAAGCAAGCCATGGTTTGCATGCTAATTTCGGATAAAACAAAAGTCCATTATTTGGTTCACATTATCGGAAGCCCTAATAGATGTGCAGGAAGCAAAAGCAGATTTCGGGATCTTTTAAACCGAATGAACTAAAAAAGTTTGATTGCTTTTTCACAGAAAGCCTCATGCTGAGTCACTCATCAAGCAGCATAGGTTTGCGATTTGTTATCAGGAATATCNAGGAATATCAAATATATCATTCTTAAAGACAAGAAATCTGTTTCCTTCAAATTATACGCCAATGCCTTCACGTTGTACATCTATCAATAAGGTATAGGAGAAAAGCTTTGGCTCTTATTCTGGCAACCTTAATGAATTGTTGGCTCTTAAATTTAGATTCGTGAAAAGACGAATCATAGTGATATATCAATAATTTAGCATGTAAAGGGCTTGAAAAGATCCGTCCTCAGTTTACCGATACTAGATTGGGAAATGGTGAGACTTCAGTGACCAAAGCTTTGGGCTAAGTTTCACAACCACAAAGTGTTCTGCTGATGATCGGTTCTCTGGAAATTCCCTGAAAGTAATTTGTAAATAGGCACGCTGTGCACAAATGCACAAATGCCTGTTTCAACCATCGCTGGGACATTAATACACATCAACATAGACGGAGCGTGTTTGGGAACATGCACCTGATCGATGGTAATTATCAAAAGTGGTGTGTTTTAATACGATAAAGAGCACATCGTTATAAATTGCCAAAACGTTACATTTCTATTTTAGGAAATATTCGTGTTTTGCATGGAAAACATTGAAGAGGCTTTCATTAAGGACAATTCAGTTGCTGCGGGACAAATAATCAAACCCCAAAAATAAATCTGTTTTTTAAGATAATTGTTGTAAAAGTCCTCCATCGTAGGGGAGCTGGGTACAACAAATGATATAAATTGATTTATCTGTATAAATATGTTTGTTTCATTGTTTCGGGTAACGAGAGTACATGGTTTTTCAGGCTTTTCGAAATATTTCTTTTTGTTTAAAATTTGAGTATCACCTAAGGCGTAAAACAACACTTCTGTTGATATGAATTTTGTGTGATTGATTTTCCGTCATGGACAAACAGCATGGTGTATCAGTGGATGGTTGCCTGTAGTTACAAATTATAAAACCTAGGTGAATCACGAAGAAATCTGCACAAGCATGTTCTTTCCATTGGTATTGCGTATGTTCAGAATTGAAAATTAATTTGGTGGATGGTGACCATGGGAAACTATTCGTGAATCAACATGATCCAAAAGATTAAAAAGGTAGCCCAAATGATTATTATCAATAATATGGATTCCTCGTGCCCAAAGTCTTCTATGACAAATGCTGACAAGATCAATGTCATCAGTACACCTGATTATGTTGCTGGAAACATTGCATCGTTCATTCAAATTGTCGCGACTTTTGAATAACATGCCGCTATTTTCGAATAACGATTCTTATGTGTCACTCGGAACTCAAACCACTCTCCGTCTCATGAGATTAGTTCGCGAACGTTTCGTTATAGGTCAAGTCGCATTAAGTGAATTGGGGAAAAGATTATCGCAGTGGCTTATTTGGCTTATTTTGATAAGACGCAGTTTACCCAACATAAAACCATTATTTTATCATGTTCCGATAAAGATAAAATATAGCATTATGCTTCCTTACTCGCGACCAAAAATAAACTGTTATCGGATGTCTTCTTTTTAGTTACCAATGCCACAGTGATAGTGCATCCGTTTTCCCTGCTTCGTTGTTCTGTCCCAACGTAGCTTTGTTGTATGTGAAAATTAATTAGATGCACCAATCATAATGATACATGTTTTGATTCAACTGGAACGTATTAAGCTGAATCTCAGAACATCGTTTGGGTTATACAATCCTTTCACGAAATATGTTTTGTCTTTGTGTACTTATTTTAACTATGTTGCACATATTATTATATATAGGCTACTACTGAAATCAGAGCAGCGAAAAATTTCAGAAGACAAATTATTGCCCATACATAAAAGATAACGGGAAATTCGATTTAAATCGTAAGTAATGTGTTTTCATCAAAACAACATTAGGAATGTGTCGAAATATATTGTACAAAATAGGACCAAAAATCCCCGGTAGCCACCTTCAAAAACTAGTAGTTTCCTGAACTATGGTCCTTCTATAAAATGCCAAACCACAGTCCGTTGCAAAGATGGCACTGTACATTTTTTCTGTCATGAACCGCCCCAGTAAAAAATACATAAATTCATCCTCGTGTTTGATAACATGTATAATCAACACCGAGGCACTTTTGTGTTTTATCTTGAAACAGATTATACGCAAAATAAAACCGATCCCATTTCGATGCTAAATGTTTCCCTAAGTGAGGACCAATATCGGATCAGTTATGCAAAGATCTAGCTTTGAGTAAAAAGAAATACTGATTTTCCGTCACACATTTTAATGAATAAATCCGGAAAATGTTTCCACAATGAATCCTTGATTGCATACTGCAGTCATGGCAATTTCTATATTTCGTGAGATAAGCGTTGTGATAGAAAGATGAAACTCGCTAATTACTACGGGCAACACGACAGAAAACCCAACAAAGAGAGAGAGAGAGAGAGAATGCATTGTTCAAATCCATGTTTCCAATTGCTCTATGCAAGTATTTATTATGAACTATTGCTAACATATCCTATCATAGTGTTTTTGGAGAAAGCATAGTGAAATAAGGCACTGTCAAATACTTACCTTCTGGACGCTTGGTCGCTGAACTGCAAAAAAGCAGTGATACATAATATATCTGCATCTGAATGTAAGGAGCTGCAAATGAGTTCACATATGTTTCTGACGTAAATCTAATTATTAGTGACATCTGCTTATTTATGAGTCACACGGGTTATTTACGTGCATATTATGCCTTGAATATCCCTTTTATTAACGCCGTGTAACTTGTATTTAATACAAATAATTAAGCAAGGAATAACCATGTTCAACATTGGCTTCAAAACACACAAAAATAACAAAAAACAAGGAATCATAGCTGTGAAGCACCATGTGCATGTTTTTCATTTGTATATTTTTTTAGTGCTAAGACTTGCTAGTGATATGTGATGATACGATCATTGCTAGTTGTAGTTTGATGTATGATACAACTCAATCAACTTTCAGTTTCCAAAATATTATAAAACAGAAGTTCATGAATATAAATTAATAGTTCTTAAATCGAAATGGCAAACTAATTTTGAAAAAAAATCCTAAAGTGTAAAAAACGATATTTAATTTTCCTGACGTTAATCAAGATTTCTTTGAGTACGGCTTCAAATACCGTTTTCACACAGATGCTGTTAGATGTAAAAATGATTTAGGTGGTGCACACTATGGCAGCAAATATGTACCCCAGCGTTCTAGTTGACAACCGGGAATCAATAACTTGAAACTACATTCTTTAAGGTGGAAGTTGAGCGGTACTGTGAACAGCAGACATTCTAGTAGGTTTGACATCTGCAATATTTGAGACACGCCTATGGAAACCTCAGTATGATCAGTGATGGGTGTCTAGTTTTGTTGCGGATCACCCTTCCCTGGCACCTTTTAAAATACTCCCATACTACCAAGTGTCTCAAGTAGCCTATACTGAGGAAGCTTTGCTCACTGCCTTCTCGTGGCTGTTTCCTCATGAAAATGAGAGGACGAAAAACCGATATCTGAGGCTATAATCGTTTGGTGAACCACTGACAGTTCACCTAGGGCAGCTGGCCGAAAACCCTGATTCCGAATCAACGCAGAGGAGGAGTACGAACCACACCCGCATCTTTCCGTTTTTGACTATGGTCACTGGCATGATTGGGCTAGGAGGTGTATTGGGCACTTTGGACGTTTGACCCCGTCCAAGGTAGTATGATCCGATGGACAGGACAAGGACACCCAAAAGAACTGCGGTTTTCATACACCGACACGCTACCCTGCGGATCAGGCTTCAACCAGTCGAGGGCTCCAGTTTTAGATTCCTCAAGAAACGTTACTAGACTAGGTCTGGGAAACATGGCAATTTTCCGCCCACGTGCAACTCGTCAAAAGTTTTCCTTTTTTATAAAGGTTATTATACCATGTTTTGTTTGGCACAGTCTGACCTGCGACGTGATATTTATATATATATATATATGTGTATATATAACCACCAAAATAAATAATAGATATTGATAGCAGTGAGCAGAAAACTATGCAAGGATTGTAATCTACACCCGAGGCAATGCCATCTGTTATTAATCTTCTTGCAGATTCCAGCGTCTTACACGCACGTTGAATCCATGCACTCCAGGCTTGGAATGTGCACCGTGGTTGCAGTCAAAAGTACGCTAATAACAAAAGTAGGAACATTGCTTATTCAAAGGAGTCATAGGCTCCACTAAGTAAGCCCAAATTCATCATATGTGCGAAGGAAAACCGGACACAATTAAGTGAACAGTCTAAGTCTGCTTGAGGAGTAATTTTTCTAGATCTTTCTCACCTGACGGTGGAGACAATCGTGCGGCTCTTAGTTGGGTTGTATCATTAGGCCTGTTACAATCGACCCAAAGAATTTCGAAATCACAGGAGCGGGGGTTATTGATCATTATTTAGCGGGGTCACTAAGATGAACCCTTCAAAATAGGTGAAATAACCTAATGGTTCCACGATTGTGTAAGTGCTGTTTGCTGAAAATATCCCATTTTTTCGGATGTATGCTTTCTCCACCCGGGTGTGCAAATCCATTAGATTTCCTCTGAGGTTCCAAGCACCAAACAGTACGTTCATCTGCGAAGGATATGGAAGATAATGCAACCGGCAATCGAACTGTATACCTCTATAATTTACTGCAGAAAAATGTTTAAATGCTGATCTTTCATAATTTTAGCCTCTTAAGGTTTAGTAGCCCAAACTCTTGCAGTACAAATTAGACAAAGTCGACATTCCGGATTGAGTCACCGTGCTTACAAAAGAGCTTAAGTTTCGAGGAGAATCTGTTTGCTGGCGACCTTTAGTTCATCAAATTATCCTCTGGAATGCGCTTGGTGCAGTAGTTTATTAGTCATAGTTATACCTTCAATGAAAAAAATGCGAAAGACATTTAAAATCTATTCAGAAGAGATACCTCTGATATTTCGATTATTTCGGGTGATTTTCCTTACTTTACTTTCGAAAGCCAGATTCGGTCATTACCCTAGTATCAGTCACCAATACTAGTAGATTGCCGATAAATGTCTTCGTCATGGAAACCCACGGTTCTGTGAGGTTACGTTTTACAAACTTTGAAAGTTTACGAATCTGCGTCCCTTTCGGAGAACGTGTCTGGAGAGAAGCGTACAAATACATTTCAATAAAAGTGCAGGATAAACACCGCGCCCCAGGAGGGAATCAAATTATTGGTTTCTACCATCCGCTATTAATTTGTCAATACTAAATACCCTACTGTGACTGCCAATTTCTAAATCTTGTAGTCCCTTTTCCGGTTATACAGTTGATGCATGTCAACTAGACATTTGAAATGCTGCTTGGATGATAAACGGACTGTGTTTGTTTAATTGAGATTCGATTTGCTGATATCACTTATTATTATAACTAGAGTAAATTCGTTTGTACTTCTATGAGATAAAGTGCTAAAACTGTAGTTGGTTGTCAACGTAACTCATTTATCTTGGGACCTTATCATGTTAGTTTGAGGATGTGTTAATGGTTGTTTAAAGAAATTGTGACACCCTAGTTGGTATTGTACGAATTGTAATTATTCTTATAAACTTCGGACTTAATCGCATTATCCAACAAAGGGACTCCGTGTATGCGCATGACCCGTTGTTTACATTTTCCCGTTCACTTATCGAATTAGTTCTATGGTGCATGCAGTATATTTCCTGTTTGTCAAGCGAGGTTCTGATTTAAGGTTAACTCTTTGATTAGAAGGTAACTAGAAGAAACAACAATTTCAACGTCCTTTGCGTTTTATCGTGGTTGTCGAAAACAATCTGGTTCCTCATTCTTTGACGATGGCAATTGATATACAAGTTGGTTCAGGTACAAACAATGAACCTTGATGCTTATTTAGACATAATGTATTCCAACAGCGAAACGTTTCGGTTTGACCTCCCGTCATGCTCGTGTTAACGTCTGGAATCATCACGCCTCCAGCGGATCGCTAAGTGCACTTCCTTCGGCTATGGATTAAATGCACAAGGCCCTTATTGAACGATAGCTGAAAACTAACGTGTACGATATCGAAGTGGGGGCCTTTGAATTTCAGTCGTGCTTTGCGAAATGGGACACCTAATTACGTTTTTTGCTGTGGATACTGTTGACCGTACACGCTTACATCACTTCATCATTTTTTGCAAGGGCAAATGCTGACCTACAACTTCCACCTTATGAAATCTTTCTGTTTTCGCGAATGACGTTGAAATCTCAGCGTTTTCTCATACCGTGAAGAATCGTTATAAACGGTGGAGAAATAAACTTCAAGATCACCATAAAAGGCACTGCGCTGGCTGGCAGGTTGCTCTCCGGCGAACTTCTATCGACATGATGACCATTCCGTCCATTTGTTCGAGTAACATACGCTCACTTGTGGGAAAAATCGACGAGGTTCAGAATCTAGTGCAACAGAAACAATGCAAAATTGTGGGAGTCATTTTACTTCAGGAAAGCTGGCTACACCAAGATATTAAGGATGATCTGGTCGGATTTAACGGTTATGATATTTTCAGGAGTGATGGGACTTTGAAATTTCCCAACAGAGGTGACGGAATAGTCAATTTCGTAAATCGAAGTTGGTGTAAGAACATTCGTTTGGTTTTTCCTCCTCAACAAGTAAAATTCATTGTACTTCTGTTTGCTGCAAGCCCCGCTTTCTCAGCAGATTTCGCTTCACTTACTTTTTTAATAACTATATTGCCCCTGATACACTCGCCCCTGACGTAAGACGATTTTCTGATACTGTAGTAACACAAGCCGCAGTTTTATTGACCAGTCCTCGCGTATTGCCGCTGGTGACTTTAATTGCCTTGATACCTCCTTTTTAACGACTCAAGGCTTAGCGAACCTTGTCAATGTTCCAACCCGTACCAATACCATTCTTGATGACATTTATGTACCTAGTCCCAATAAATTTCACGATTTTAAACGAGCCCAAATTAGCACTTATGACTACTGTACCATTCTTCGTTACCCCAAAATCTATTGCAAAACTAACCACCGCCGTCACACACGACCCACCTCTTGTACGCTACGGAAGAGAAATTGTTCTCCTGAAAACTTGTCCCGATTAAGGCATTTAATTTCTTTTACTGAATTTTCTGTGTTCTTCCATAATCAGCTGTCTTCTTCTTGTGAACACCTTACCGATTATTTTAATTGCTGATATGACCAATGCTGTCCTGTTGAAACAATTTATAATCGAACCGTTAGGTTATCCTCCCCCTTTCTTAAGCGACTTTGTCGTGCTAAAGAGACGGCATATATGGCCAGCAGGTGTAGCAGTATCAAAGAGCTCTCTGTTCTGATGAGAGCAGAAGTAAGACGCCTGAACGGGATGTACGTTTAGACTGATTTGGGCAATAATAACTCTCTGTGAAATGTAGACTACCTTGCGGAAACTCTGTGGCCCACGCATCAGTTCTTGTCCCAACGTTGAGGTGCTTACCGTCAATTTGCTTATCTACCTGCATCAAGCTCCATCCCACCTCCTTTTCCTATCCATGATACACTTAACCTTGTTTCTCCTGACGAGGTTCTCCAAGTTTTGAGGAGACTCAAGGCCAATAAAGCTCATGGTCCCGATGGATTAGCACCTCATTTATTGAAAGCCTGCGCCGACCAGCTTGCGACACCAATTGCCGAATTGTTCAGTACTTGTTTGTCATGTGGATCCTGATTGTTGGAGATCAGCCAGGATCAGAACAATTCCAAAGAAAGGATCGTCAAAGTACCTTCCTATTGCCTGCACATATGTGTTGCTGAAGGCTTTTGAAAGTGTTTTGCTGCACCGCATGATACCCCACTGTAACGCCCATGATCATTTACAATTTGCTTATAAACCCCATTTATCCGCACTTGACACCGTTGCTCATATTGTTCATTCTGTTGCTTCCGTCTTAGACAATGGCGCTGGTACCACTTGTTCAACTTTTATTAACTATACAAACGCTTTTGGTTCTCTCGACCAAAGTGTGCTTATTGATCGTCTTTCTGAGTGTGGTCTAACTCCTGAAGTTCTGAATATACGAATCAACTACCTCTCCCCTTGGACTCAGTTTACTTCACTCACTGGTGTACAACCTTATTCTATTAAAATTGAAGCCGGCGTTTTTCAGGGTGCCATTTTATCCCCTTCCTCGTTTTCTGTGTATATACAAAATCTGCCCACTCCCACAAACTGCAATGCTTGTAAGTATGCTGATGATATTGTGATTGGTTGCCCAGCCCCTATTTCAGACAGTTTTCGACCTCTCCAGGACAGTCTTAATGAACTTCACGATTGGTCCATGACCCGATTCCTCAAAATCTAACGTCAGTAAGTTACATGTAGTCCTAAAACCGGTCCCCGTTATTTTTCATTAGTTGATATTTTTCCTGATCTTAGAATTAACAATCAAAGCATTCCCAAATCTGCATCTGTTAAATACCTTGGCGTCATTATTACCC
>UZAN01042529.1:17513-34392 GCA_900618425.1 Echinostoma caproni | reverse complement strand
ACATGTTCGAAAACTGTCCTTCTATGCTTACAAACTCAGGAGACCGGCCGTACCACATAATCTTGTTCTTAAATTTGTGATTGCCTGCATTATTCCACACTTGGTATATTGCTCCCGATTCTTATCCCTGGACTGAAAGAAAAATACTTCTCTTTATTTTCAAGATCCCTTAAACTTTTGTCCCGCTACAGTGAAGTTAATAAAAATGTTTTAGTTGATTTCTTTATTTCCAAGCATCTTGACGCTTGTGATACATCAATTGACAGGATAAAGCATGATCAAGGGCACTGTCTGCACCAAGATATCGCGAAAGCCCTGCCAGTTCCCCGGACACGCTCCAACTATCCACTACTTCTTGCGCGGACTTCCACATACCGAAGCAGTGTAATTCCAACCTAGCTCGTCTATTATTAAATTGTCAGCATATCCTCACCCACCTCAGGGAAAACCTCTCGTCCTAATTTGTTCTCTCATTTAATAAAGTGCAGAATTTCTTATACTGTATGTTTTTATTTACAGTTAATTTACCTATACACTGTAAAACTCGTAAACTGCTGAACATTCACCATTTGGGTTTATAAAGCTTTTCTTGACTTGTCTTGACTTGACTTGAGAAAAATCGCAAATACGTTGGATCAATAAATCAATGAGTTCTTCAGGAAGAAGATTTTGCTTCAATGGTGTCTTTTATAAGATACTCTGACCGAACTCATAAAAGGTACAACGGTAACTAGGCCTATCGATCAATTGCTTATGTAAATATAATGCATAAACAGCCCAACCAAAATTACCCAAATATGTTTTTCCTAGCGAGTATTGTAAAGGCGTCTAAAGAACGGCAACGTCGAAACCTACAGGGATTTTTGAAACTTATGTCGCAAAGTTGTTATTCCAGAGCAGAGAAGGTACCCGGAAACAATGGCTTATAAATCTGTTAAAATCCAAACACACCATATTGCTATATCAGTGCCAACAGCTGGCAAACAAAACAAATACTGGCCCTGCCTAAACGATGAAATTCTTACCGTTAGTACGTCTGAAGCAACGCAACTCTTAAACACGTTAACAATCCATCTTCTAAGGAGGGGAAATACATTTCTTAATATTGAATTTTTCCAATACTCTCCTTTGAAAGTCAATTCAAAAAATCATTTATGCACACACTGGTTGAGAGTTCTGGAAATCACAAATATCTTGATCATCAAAAAAGTAAAAGAGAGGAAATAACTTTTACCGAAAGAAACAAACAATTATAATGCAATAATGATAACCTGAATTGGAACCGTTTTATCCAAAGAATAATGCGAAGAGCACAAACAATGGCGCTTGAGAAGCTTAGACGAAATGTCACAATCTAGCAGTATTCGACTCATTTCTGTATTGAAGAAACGGATAACAAAAAGTCAAGAAAAGGATGAAATTACAGTATTCTGTATATGGATGGACATGCGCAACAGGGAGTGAATATTTGAAGCAAATTTGGAGATTTCGCAAGCTTTTCACTATTTAAATGTGTAGACTTTACCCATCACAGCATGCTCTCTTGTCCCCGAAAGTGTAATAAACGTCACAATGCCTGGCAAAGAAAAGACGCAACTAAAACAACTTCATCATATCTATTGTACCGAGACAAACGAAACACCGATCTGAACGATAAGTTGAATTTCACATTTTACCAAGGATTAATTTCACCAGTGTGGAAGAATACCGAAACCCGAAAATTGAATAATGATCTTAAATATAACTGCTAGTTTTCTGAGCCATTAGGTGAAATGGACAATATCTTAACTTGTGTATCATCGCCAATGACATGAGCAGAATGGGACAGGTTACGAATCAGTATGACAAAAACATACTTGACAAAATTCAATTTTGAAAATGCTGTGTTTAGAGTGATTCATTAAGGTGCGTTTCCTGGAGCAAAAGGAACATCAGTGATTTTTTTAAATATTAAGTAGATGGAATCGGAGCACAGGTCAGTCGGTAGTTTAAAGACTCTCCTTTAGAGAGAATGAAAAGTTCTGTGGCTAAGGAATATACTGTCAGCTAGAATATCGTCAACATTCCTTTAAGCAAAATGTTATTCGGAATGGGAGATACCGTAGGCAGATTGAAAAAAAAGGAGTACGAAATAATCTGAAAAGCAACTGTGAATTGGTGTTAAGTGAAGTCGACTTTTAATATGGAATGGAGTGAACTGTTTGTTATGGGGGATATCCAATAAAACGTTAAAAATTCCAGGTGTCAGAGGACACTCAGAAATACGTTAAATAATCCCCCAGCGATCTATAAAAGCTAAGCTGCCGACATCATCAAGAAACGGCAAACGAGGGATGCATGAAAATTTGCCTTAGACGAATCCCATGTAGTGAACAGTGTGCTTTGCAGTGCCCAGTGTGCTCGAAGAAGATTTGTAGGAAAACTGCAGTGAATCAAGAGAGAGTACTTAGAGGTATTTCATGCAGTGGTAAACGGTTCTCAAAATATTCCTACAACGCAGAATAATAGGCACAAAGGTGTTATTTTGCTTATTCGACTCGAGGACGGTTTATTCTGGGCTGAACGTAAACAATTGGGGTTCGTTCTCGATGAAAAGCTTGTTCAGAACAAATCCAATGAAGGCGTTGTAAGCTAATCGGTGCAGGCTTGTGACCACTGAGGTGACAAGCAATCAGGACCATCAGGTTCGTTACCCATCATTCCCATCAAGCTTTGGAGAGGCTTGTCAGATGAAACAGGATTACTTTCGTCATGGGGCGAAAAATGATTTTTACGGAGACATAAGCGAGACAGAGCGGCGATTTGCTGTTGCGGAAGCTACATAGTTTCCGAAAGATAATCCACATCTAATGTCAGACCCCATTACCCAAAACAATTCAAACGTGCATTTCGTTCGGCTTACTTCGGCTTACGTCGGGTCGAATCANGTCGAATCAAATAAATCGTTACCTGCATTTTTACACTCACCGTTCATGGAAGCTGGTAATAGTAATATTGAATCACTTGAAGCGAGAGGTTGTGTTTTAACAAGGCAACACTGATTCTATTGAAACGTCTTGTTCTTTACGTTCTAGGATCTTCCCTGAATTAAGTTAGCGCGCAGTTAATGTCTGTCAAAGAAATTGATCTCTGAAACTCCTTTGATCGCACCGTTCCTAACAGTTCGTCTCCCCGTTTGATAGCAGCCAACCCTCAACCATGCACCGAGTACACCATTCAGTGACCAAGTATTTAATCAAAAGGAAAGGTTTGCTCTTCGTATACTATATTTTGGATCAATCTAACCACCCGTGCCATATTAAACTGGCAATTTCCGGCAAAGATTAAAATTTACTGGTGCTTCAGATAAGTCAGCTAGATTAACGATGTCAATTTTGAGTGCTGTTTGTCTCCACAAATTACTTCATCCATGCCGCAAATCTATGAAGCACGATAAAGTTTAACTAGCCAACAACCGTAAAGGAACGTGGCTTTTTCATTTTTTTTATTCGCCCCACCACCTGAACCCACTGATTAAAGGTCCCATGAGACTTGAAAATTTTGAGCTTTTCAAATTTCGAAAATAACACTTTGAATGTGACGAGTGTTTCTAAATCAGCACTTACATTTGTGTGCATGTAGTTACTTACTAAATATATGTATGACGCTTTGGTAGCAGGCACATCTGTACATCGGCTTGTAGATAGGTTTGCATGAAAATATGCATAGTTGTACCAGTGTATTTATAAAGATAGGTAGTTTTCCATGTCTGAACCTTTAATGCAAGCAGGAATATGTAAAAGTTTTAACCCATGAGATGTACAAAAGATGACGTGCGAATATTCAGTGGAATGGCATGGATAGATTTTGTAAACCCACTTTCTGAATTCTCTATTCAAATTTGTGACAGAAAATCTGCTCCCATCTCAACTATACTCACGAATCTGTCATGTGCGTAGGTGCTACTGTCTTAAAGCTTGGTTCAACCTGAGCACAAATCTACGCTAACAATCTTTAAACTACCACTTGTGTCTGCAGTAGAGAAAACGTGGATTCAAATATTGGGATATCTCGGAAACTGACTATGATTTTGTAGTAGCAATTCAAAAAATTATTTGACCAATAATGCGCCGGTTTATGTACGACGGCTGAAAACAATGTTTCCGGATACACACTAAACGTACTAGTTGTTGGATATGTGGAGGCCACCACAGAGATCNNNATCACCATTGTTCCCGTTCGAACGATGGTAGAGAAAGATGAGCGGGTGACAGTAGAATAGTTGGCGAAAGCCACTAGGATCTCATTTTGATCAGTTTACACTATCCTACACAAGAAACACGGCATCAGAAAGCTTGAAGCACGCCGGGTATCCTATCACCTCAGTTAGGAACAGAAAGCAGTTTGGTTGAGTTGGTGCCGCACGATGCTCGCGCAGTTACGTAATTCGGAACCTACTGAATATTTAAGCAACGTGCTTTTCAAACATGTACTGTTCTGTTCTGTTCTTACAACCAATAACCATGCACATGCGTGCGCCGGTTTTGGTTACTGTCTTTTGATTTCCCATTTGGAGAAANGTTAAGAATGTTGAGAGCAGATTCAAGCAGAAGTCAGAGTAAAAATGAGCAGATGCCTGAGCGCCACTGTTTGCGACATGTAGCCACATCGCTCAGTGTCTCTAACCCTTGGTGACCGTGACCTCAGGGTCCCAGCCTGGGAGCCTAACGGCACTTATGTGAACCAGTCAGGTTTTTCATATACTCATGCCAAGTCTTAGTTTGACCGTCCTCGCTTTTGTCCAACCGCTACCTGCCTTGGCAAACATCACTCACCGTGGCAACCTATCTGATGACATGCGTAACACATGTCCCGACCAACGTATTCTATGGACAACCGCGATTACCTAAAACTCAACGCTTAACCCCAGCATTGTTAGTCCGGTTTTCCCACAAAATTCGTGCAGTGCGACGTAGACAGCGGTGTTCAAACACCGACAGTCTATCTTTTTAATGTTTTCTTAACGGCCAAGTTTCTGAATCGTAAAGCAGAATTGGCCTAACTGCTGCGGCATATACTCGACCCTTCACAGACATTCGGGTGTCGCGAAGGTGCTAGAGATGTTTCAATTTGGCAAATGCCAACCAAATCACTGAAAACGAGCTGGTTCGCCACTCCTTGTTCTATTTCAAATGGGCTCTGTGGGGCTGTTCAGATGAAATGCGAACCCTTGTTCTTCTTATCAAGCTGGGATACAACAATATGAGAGAGGAATAAGGTTTCCAGGGTATCTCATAAATCGATAAAGGCAAACTAGTATGGGTGAACAACGTTAATTTGTGCGAATAAGGTTTCAATCATGAGCTGCTCAAACACCTCTTTAATATTTGACGCCACTCTCCAGCAGTTAAGAATATTTTGCTGCAAAATGCAATTGTCGTTGAGTAAAGGGTAAAGGAGACACGATATTTATTCAGGAGCACATTTTAATTAGCAAAAGATCCACCAGCTTGGCAAGGATTTAGCTTGGTCAATTGCTGGTATGTCTTCCTGGATGTAACTTTGACTTTCGAGCCGGTCATGTTTGGGTTGCTTTTCATTTGGTCGGATATAGTATGTGTTTGACCAAACTCTGATTCATATGGCGTTTTCGCTTCATTAGGATTTGATGCGAGAAATCCGCAAAAGGACGCGCGAGATTTCGCGACATCCTTTGTTGTTATGAAAACCGTCACAGTGACGATATTTAACGGGAAAATGAGTATACAGATAGAAAATGACATCTGATAATCCAAGATTAAAATATTATTATTTTGGTAACCTCTATATTCGCGTGCCAACATGCAAGATAGAGAATAGAGGGATGGGAAAATCATTGTGTCAGTGCTGTGTGTAGTTAGTGGTTAGGGGCTGTGAGTATCCTCTGTCAGTTTGACATGTGCCAAGCTCTTGGTAAAACAGGCCAAACAGTTAGCCACCCAGCCAGAACGTATATGGTTCTGTACATAATGTGCGGAAATCACAATTGTTAAATGCATCACTTGTACCACACACAAGTACGATAAGCTGTTGTCAGCAGCCGAAGAAAGAGCGAATTCAAAAATCGCCACATTGGAGGCAAAAATAGCGAACTTAAGTTCCCGGATCACACCAGCTAGCCCAATCTGGAAACCCAGCAAAAGACCAAAATGCACAACACAAGTAGTCACCCCTCGGCAAAAGATGCAAACACCTGAACCGGGTGCGACGACAGAAGCAACAGTAGAAGCACCTGCTACCTCGGAGCCCACCACATCCAGTGGCCTTCCTTATCTGATTCTTCAAAGAAAACAGCTCTGTTTTGAAAAACGAAAGAGGTGACTAACAGTTCTTTGACTGTGATTTGAACAAACGTTTCTGAGCTCAGGGCATTGTCACTGAGAGAAATAGGAGACGACGAGCTGAGGTGCTGGGAGGCTCTGTGTACGCAAATGGGGATCAGTGCCAAACCTACGGATTCCACACGCCTTCGGCGACAGCGTAATTCACCTCACGCCAGAGAACCCCGGTTACTCCGGGTGAAACTGTGTAGCGAATCCGACGGAGAATATTTTCTTATGTCCAGCTTTCTCCTACGAGGAAGTACAAGTCAAATGAGGATTCTACCAGACAGACCATGGAGCGAGCGCGCGCACCAACAAAATAACCCGGACAGCGAACGGGAAACAAACAATGCCCGGGCGACGGTAATACACGCAGTCACACAATTAAATGAACCAGACACATCAAAGTACCAGGAAAATGATTGTAAAGAGTGGCGGTTCATTCAAGATCTCATCGGATGTCACCAGATCGCGACTACAGTAGTTAGCCGTCTCCCCTTTTCTCCTAACTACCGCGGAGACGGCCCGAGAATTCAGAAACTAACTCTAGGAACACCAGAAATGGCTACAACTGTATTGCAGTCGTGGTACGACAACAAGATCAAGGGACCATCAGAACTGAGGTTGAGAGCGATGCACAGTACTGGGGCCAAAAGTGTTTCTCAGGCAGAAAATATCACCTCCATACAAGTTGGGTTCCGACAGACTTCGTGTTTCTTCCCAAAACTGGCAGATCTGTCCCAGAAAACTATTCTCCAAAAAAATTCCCTTAACCGACCACGATACGGTCGGCTCAACTAACCCCCTATCCTCGACGAGTTTCCGCTCCGCCAACAACTGCATTGTTTCTATACAAACTCACAAGGTTTTCTCAGCAAATTTTCAGAGGTGGAACTGCGTTGCCAAACTGGTCACTGGGACATTATTGCAGTCACCGAAACCTGGCTGAGACCCAACATTCTGGACTCAGAATCTGCAGTGTTTGAAAAGGAACTCATCTCCAGGGGTAGATAATATCCATCCACCAATCCTTATTAACCTGGCGAGTAACTTAGCTCAACCACTGCGTAAACTATTACAACAAATGCTCAACAAAACTGCGCTCCCCAAAACAGGGGATATTCTCTCCGATGTGCACGAGCGGTTGTCGTAGCGACCTAGCGAACTACTGCCCCGTTACTCTCCTCCCCGTATTATACAAAGTCAATGTGGCAGACAGTGTGATGAATCACTTGGCTCAACATGGGTTTCCACCCAGGCTACCGTGTACCACTAACCGGCTTCTGGCCCGAGAAAGGTGAACAGAAGCAGCTGATCACGGTGATGCTGTGGGCGTCTAGTAACTCGACTTCCCCAAAGCATTCAATCGAGTGAACCACAAAATACTGCTGAGGAAACCACACAACTACGGAATTTGGGGACTTGTACTGGGCTGGTTAGAAGAATTTCTTCGACAACGAACCATGGCATTCCGGGTTTCTGGTTCAATTTTTGATCCAATCAGAGTGTCCCGAGGAGTTCCAAAGGGATCTGTGCTGGGTCCTCAACTTGTCCTTGTTTTCATAAACGACCTAATGGACATTCTCAGTCAATATACATTAATGTGTGCAGACGATGCAAAAATATGGAAAACGGTGACAGAGCAGAAGTTTCGCTAGAACGTAATGCTCCTTATCAATGGTCGATCGAAAATGACATGGAATTTAATGCATCAAAAGTTACGATCATATCCCTTGGACACAAAACTCGGTTTCCGTATTTCCTAGGATATCAACCACGTTCGTACGTCTCTAATGAGAATGATCTCGGCGTCATTGTTCAAGACGAACTAAGCTGTTCTTTAAACTGCTCCCAGGCGTCGTCTNAACCAGTGCTGTTCCCACGATTGTTATCAGCCTACATTCGACCCCACACACAGTACGCCATTCAAGCAGGGAATCCATGGCTGCAGCGCGATCAGAAGATTCGGAAACGTCCACAAAGAATGGTTACCAAAATGGTCAAAGGACTGCATTCGAAGAGTTATGCGGAAAGACTGGAAGCACTGCAAGTGTACTCCACAAAGTATCGTCGTATTCGAGGAGGCTTGATCTTATTACACCAAATAATGCAGAACCCAGACCATAAATGTCGTCCACTCTTTTCCTTGTCGCCCAAAACTCACCTGCGGCATCCATTCAAATTAGTGCTCCAAAAATGCCGAATAGAATACTGGCGTCATTCATTGACCCCTAGAGTGTGCATTATTTGGAATTGTTTACCACCACACGTCTATGCGCCCACAATTGATTCATTCAAACATAAACTGGATGGAGCTTTGAAAAGTTCTAAATTTCAACATCCGTAGAAGCACACGAAAAACGACAAATTGTGAAATTAATTTACCTTGTATGAACTGTGAACCGATTCACCTGTGTCAAATCCTATGGGACTAGAAAAGGAACCGCTTGTAAGTATTTCCCATAATTAAACTTTCGTTTTGACTTTGACACAGAAAGTTGTCAGAACCTGAATGTCTCAACGTTCACAGGGTTCTACCAGCCGACGGTAACGTCAACATCTAAATTCTCATCAGTACGTCAGTTTGAGTTCCGCCACCACCGTCTGTATGTCACCAATACAAGCTGCATGATAGCTATTTGAGTTTTCCTGAACATATTTATTCTTGTAAATGCAATAAGCAAGAAAAAGAAGAAAACAGCGGCAAATAATGGTGCAAAGGACACGCAAGAACTTGAATTAAAACTTAGGAACGGAAACGAATTTATGGACAGCAAAGGAAGATGGGGAAACAGACTGATATGCAATGGTAGACGTAACTGACTGGATCGCGGGATATTGACTGAGAAATCCAATTTGAACTGATATTGGCCGCAGGCGTGCTGTGGATTGAAAAACGAATATTGCTAAACATAGTTGCAACGCTATATTTGACAGAGAATACAATTAATAAAGTAAAAGATAAAACTACATAAACTTTCCACACATTTGCTAGAGTTTGATCCTATTCCCGATTTGAAGAAAATACTTGCACTTGGCATGTATTTCCGGTGAAGATGCTTATACCGAAGAAAGAACAAATAGGTTGGTACAGCACAAACTCATCTGCATATATCAAAACAGGTGCAGGAACAAACCCAATGGATATCATAATTGCACGCGGAAAATACTATTGAGGACCGTACAGTTCCTTAAAGAACTTGACAGTTGTTGAACGAGGGTTGAGACGATGGCTTGCCACGTCCAGTGGTTTCTTCTCATCATATATATATATATATATATATATATATATATATATATATATATTTGGATAACAAAGCTTAAAACTGGCACATTCGAACGATTACAGCTTTCGCGCAGCTTGTATGAAGGGATTGAATCGGTTTGTCGTTTATTAATTAAGAATAGCACACCAAACAAACTTGACTGAATTGTTCAGGGGCTTGGATTTAAGTCAAATATTTTTTGAACCTATGTTTCGAATTGATTTGTAAACGTTAGGAGATAAAAATATAGATTACCGAAGTCTTTTGCAGATAGCGTGTTAAGTCAACTTATAAACAGACGCTTTTGACGATTGGCGATAATAAACTCTGGGAAGAACTGCAGATTTAAGGGCTTTGTGGATTGTTGTGTTTATGATATGCCTCCAAAAGTGAATGATTGTGGAGTTGGAAAGTGATTGTTTCGCAACGTAGGTGATTGACTCAGTTAGTGAGGCACCCAATTGGAAGAGTGCCAGAGAAAAACAATTGACGCCTACAGTAGAGAAAGAAATACAGTTATTTAAATGTTTGAATACATCGCTATTTCGGAGTAGTTCGACAAAGAGTTGCAAATAAGCACGACGAATTCCCGCGCACTGCTGCGGAATGAGGTACTGAGATCATCAATATCAACATATAGCTTCAACCGTATGAAGTTCATTCCATAGAGATGTTTGATAACTTGCCACAGGTATTCGCTATTTTCAGTTTTCAGAATTCAATCGAAGAACAATGCGCCTAACCTTTTTATTTCAGGTTTGATAAAAATGGGAAAGTGCCTGCTAAGTTGACTCCTGATGGATTTCAAAGGAGTTTGCACTCAGTGTGCGCTTGTGTTCTGAACGTATACCTGTATTTCCCAACGTGCCTGTTTCAGGTTTGGCGAAGAGAATAAATGGTTGCGTGGACGAAATATTATAACCAAGGTTTGAAGAACTTTTAAACTAACCACCGAAGAATCGTGGGATACAGTCGGAGAACACAGTGAGGTTGCTGTGCCCAATCATTCAGTTATTAGCATTATGATATTCACTGGAAATCTCTGTCCAATCTGAAGCTAGTCATTACCAATCCAAGTAATAAGACGATGGTCGGTTATGCTAAAAATGATAGGGGGAAATTTCAACCTCCAATTAACTGAGGTTCAAATAGATGGAATAGCATTTTACACAAAGTAAATAAGGAACGTTACGCTAACTTTAATTCAAATGTGTCGAATGTGAAAGAAAAAAGAAACATTTTTTGGAACCAACATAGTTTACAAGATTCATAATAATTGATTAAATGGCTTTTAACTATGCGTATACAATTGCATACATATTCGGTTGGTATGGTGAACAAATTGCAGTGAATTTATTGTGCATTCTACATGTGCAGGTGTGGACAGAAGTGAATTCACAGGATGAATTTAAATGTCTGGGCTCGCATTGGGGCGCATATACGTTTTCGAGTGGTGTTTAAAAACGAACAGGTTTTCGTCATCAGACATCAGCGATTACTGATAACTTTTGCAGCAAAACTACCTCTCCCAAAACGAAGGTGGTGGACGCTTTAGTAAAAAAGCGATTCAGGTTAACTATTTCAATAGAGTTTTCGTTGTGAATTTAGCTTTATTTCAGCCTAATCAAACGAAAATCAGAACAGTTCCGCTGTTTGGCTCAATTAATGATCACAAATATCTCTCTGCCTAGAAGTCAAAATTTACAACTGAGAATGACGAGAATAATGGTTGTGATGCTGTAAAGAAACAACTGCTAGTTCTCGCGGATCATTCTTATTCATTGTGTCTTGAATATAATAAACAAAGTGTGATTCCTGCTTTCCCAGGCATAAATCCATTCCAAAATATAAATTTGATATGTTCTCCCCTGGTTCATGCTTTCACCAGTGGTGCTAAATTCGCAATGCTTTCCTGAATTTATGGTTTTTCCAGTGCCTAAAACTATCTGTTTGCAAACCCAAGGTATTCATTCAACAAAGCACTCCATAAATCATGATGAAACGCAATTTGGATTGACTTTTCTTTTCTGGAAATCTGCACACGAATGTACAATCTCAGAAATGTGAGAACATTATCCATTATGGTTAAAACAATCCGACTCTTGTACATGTGGAAACAATTTGAAGAATAAGTGCGGTTTTCCATATGATGTATTAAACATATCGACGTATTCAACATATAACATTATTAGGCCGGAGTGCAATGGTGCCTTTCAGTGATGGTTTGAAAAAAATATTTCCATAGCAGCTTCGTATTATAGTTACCCCTGTGTTTTAGTATGCCTCTCGATAACACATTAGAGGGGTTATGGAATGGAATCAGTTCACCCTTACATCAGAAATTAGCGTTGCACAAAACCGGTAGCCACAATNGCCACAATTCACGAACAAATGTATATCCTTCAACCTTTTCCTAAATAATAAATCTTACAGAATCTGGAAATTCTCCCTCGATCTACCTTGACTTATTCTGAATGAATATTTTGGGGTTTCACTGGGCTCAGACTTAACAACTTGTAATGATATAGCAAGTAGACACATCTGCATGTTTCAGAATGATGGGAAAATAAAAATGGAGATATTTTTTAATATTGCCATGATGCGAATAAGAGAAAAACAAATTAACCTGACTGGGCAAAGTAGCCTTTTGCTTACCGAAATACCCTTCTTACCATTTTGACCAGATTTATGTATTCGGTATGAACAACGACAACAATGCAAGTTCTGAGGTGCAGACAGTCATATCAACAAAAGGACAAGCGTCGCCCAATTTACTAAGTTCTGTCAGGGGAAAGGCTTCTTGGTTTTCAGGCGTGGTTCTGCATTGATATATCTGTACTAGTCAAATGATTCATTTCTGAGTTGTCTGACTGAATTCACGTGCGTACTGCATTAGATGCAAATACCCAACCGATTGCGTGAAGATAGCCAAACTCGAGGATAGTGGTTCCATAACTTTGCGATAAGCATCAGTGTCACAAAAACGACTGAAGGATGTGAAACCTGGTGTAGAAAATTCGTAATGAATGATGACAAATGATCAGTGAGAATTTTTCAACTGTTTAACTTTTTTATTATTTCAGTGGATACAAACAACAGAGACAGCTTACATGGTTTAACAGAATGCGTTTGAGAAAATCAATAACCCTCACCTTACCCCAAATGCTTTAAAGTTGTATTACACCTAATCTTCTTCCTATATCCTTAGGTCATGACTTACTGACCTCAGGAAATTTGCTAAACAAATCACTGTAGCATTTCCAATGAGAAAGTAAAACGAGTGTAAATTTTATCCATAGAATCCTAATGCTCATTGAAAATTTCGTCAATGGATTATTGATCTATTTTGAATTAGCTTCCGGTTATGCATGTCATTCCCGCAGTGGAGTTTAAACCATCAGATAGATGTTTATTCCAGTAATAGATATATCACATTTGCATAACGTTTGACACGTGTGTGGATTGCATTGGTGGATATAATTAGTAGGTTTCGTGGGGTTCGCAAACAAAAACGGAGTGGTGGGTGGATAGGAATAAGGACGTATAACGAGAGGGTTTGGACCGAGTCAAGGTTAACTGTCATGTGTTTTTGGCACGGGTTCAATTGAAAGAGTCAAGGGGTCATGAAAAGAATCAACTCCAGTCCTGCGACTGAACTCACTCTATGTCCGAGTTAGATGAAGCGCTTTAACGATTCGCTTCGGGGAATAAACAGACAGTTAATTACTGCTGCGGCTGTTGCTAAATTTTGTTGACAAAGAGCCTTAAATGGATAAGAAAGCACCCGGTGGATAATCTGGAAAGCATCTTCAATTACAGTATGTCCCGTATTTGTGAGATATTCCATACTAGCACTTGTTAGGGATTTCCTATTCTCAGTTGTCGACCAGGCTGTTTTGTGTTCCTTGATCCACTGGGAAAACTGCCTGGTGGTCCTATCTATGTAGCTGAACCTATGTTGTCGAACGTAAGCAAATAAAAGAGTAGGTAATTATAGAAAATAGCAATAGCAATAGGCGTAAACTTGCTGCCGGAAAAGTGCATGTGATTGCACTTTCCAAGCCCCGGGTGATTAGCTCACTTCTCTATGGTGGTATATACAAAATTTTATTATTCACTGTTTTTATTCGAGGTCCCTTTGGTGTCTGAGATAGGTTTTTCTGAATGAACCATTTTGGATAACTATTAGATAAGTGTTCTTACGCTAATCTTTCTCCTGTGCAAATGTTTCTTCCACGGGCTGCGAAGGAACGGAGAAAGTTTCGCTTCGTTTCAGTGGTATGAAGCTTGCAAAGTGGATAACTTGCCCAGTCCATGTTGGTTCGCGATAAACACTTCCGTTCAGATAGCCATCACTTCGTCGTGTGAGACTCATTAACCAAATGGATGGTATCTCATGGTTCCGCTTCTGATGTAAAAGTAATTGCTGTATTCACCTCAATGACTTTGCTCAATAGCATTTCCAAAGAGGTTTTCTCACCTGTCAAGACGAATATGTCATCCACATAACGACAATCAAAAGGTAGACTATCTATGGCTGTTCTGGATTTGTGCTTTTCCAGTTTGGCCATGAAGAAACCAGCCATCAGTGGTCCAAATGGATAACTCATGGCTACTCCGTCAGTCTGACGACAGATTTCATTGCTGAAATTTAACTGAATGTTGAACGTGCAACCAAGTAATAGACCCTTCACGTTAGTCAATGGAATACTAATGCTGATGATATTTTCCACTAAATAGCCGCATGGGTGTGAAATCGTTTCCAAAAGTGATACATTAGTGAACAATGAAATGACATAAATGAGGCCATCCTCAACCATTTATACTTATTTCTCTCATTAGTTTTACGAACAGGACTTTGTCTTTCAGACTGAAATGTGAAACGCGTCAACGGACTGGTTCTAGTACATCTGCAAGCCATCTGACAACTGGGTGATATGTCGAGGCACTCATGTCAAGTGCTAGTTTTGAAGGCACACCTGGTTTATATACTTTGGGTCAACCGTACAAAAGCGAAATAGAAGTTCCCGTAGGTCGTGGTTTCTCGCAATGGGTTGTAGAAATATAATTGTCTCTCAGTGTTTTCAAACCGTTGGTTTGCTGTTTCTCCACTGTTTTAGTCTTAGCATTCTCCTCTGGTTCTTGGGTCAATTTTGTGGGATCGTGTAAAATTGCAGATATCTTATTATTGTAATCATCATGATCTATCAGGACGAATCCGGAGCCTTTTTTGGTGTATCGATGGTAACTTTATTCTTTCTGAGGTTATGTAACGCACTGAAATGTTTCGAATTCAACAGATTTCTCTTTTGTTTCCCAGTACGGCAATAACGATGAAAGCAATCCACTAATGTTGCCTTCAGAAACGAATGGTATGCTGCAATTTCTGATAGTCATGGAAGGAAATGAATACCAAAAGAACTGGAAGCCACCTAGGTGTTCAAGAATCAGACCAAACTCCATCACACTGAACCGTCTTACAATAAGCCAAATGGACACAATACCAACGGGCATCCTTGAAGTGCAGCAATATAGCGCACAAAAGAGACATTTTATCGATCTCCTTGACGAGATCGAAGAGATCAGTCTTAAGCAACTTGTGAACGAGGTGGCTATGGAACGGATCGTTAAGAAGCTTGGGAAACTCCGAGATACCTTGAAGGGATGAAATCATTGGCGGGTTAGCCAACACATCCTGAACAAAATGTCCCGAATGTTTCGCGTATGTGAGTGAACAGAGATCTTACTGAAGCTTTGCCGTTAGGATTTTAATTTCTGCTATCTGAAACGTAAGGACCATCATTTGGAAATTGAGGTTCATTTTGAAAACCTATATGCTGTATCAGAAAATAACGGAGAATTGTCGTGTTAGACTTTATATTATCTCTGGTTTCTATACATTTTATTTATTACAATTTGTAATCTAAGTCTGTTTGGTAAAACCTACTGATGGATAGAACATTGAATTTCATCTTGCTTTTGTTAAAGTTACCCCAAAGTTTACTCAAAAAAGCTGTTCATTTTCCATCTAGATTTCCGAAGGTTTCAGAATGTATCCATGTATTGATTTTAGCTCTTGTTCAATAGAGTACTTTGGCAACTGTAATTATTCGTTCCAATCAATGTAAAATATAGTCCGAGAATGATGAATATCTATTGTTTTTCTGTTCCTTGATGTAATAATAATTAGTAATCTACGTTGAAAATTCATAGAGTTGTAAAGCGGTAATGGTGTCTTTCCATTGTTATGGACTCAAAACTTGCATTCTTTTATATTGATTCCCTTCCATATTTATGAGCTATATTTGCAGAATTATGGTATATGCTACCTTCGGGAATTTACCGTCGCTTTTAGAAATTTCCCTAGAAGGATTGAAAAGCCTAATGACGAAAGTATATCATTAGTTTCGATTGCAGTCTGATGGAGAATTATTAACCCTGTTTGCGCTAGTTGTTTGAGTATTCTCATTTGCACCGCTGTTTTTGACATTTTCAAATTTACGTGCTTATAACTGATAAATTCCTTGAATAATCGGCAGTCAAAGGATGCAAATCTATCTTCAGCGCTATTTACATCAGTTTATCCAACGATAAATTTACCTGAAGGAATTGATAAAACAATTTAACGCAACCCTGGTTGACCTACTTATCTAGACCGTTAAAATAACTGTTGATATATAGTATGTTTGGGTCAATCTAGTCCGTTGGTAGAGGCACCGATGCTGAAATGGCCTGGAACGGTACCTTACAGAGCTCAAAAGTATACCTTTTACCTGGATTGCACAGTAGACTACGGAATGTGCATTGTCGAAGTGAAACTTTATAGAAGCTTACACAAAAAGCGAATGATCGTTTAAGAATTGTATTCAGGTCAACCAAACAAGTGGTCACATATTGATAAAAATATTGAGAACAATCTCCATATGTTTTTGCAATGAGTATGAATGTATCCAGATAAATGAAGACAATATTGTGTCTTTTAAACTTCAGGTAAATTCGTTGAACCTTCAACTGAATCGCGCCAATCGCATCCCAATGGGAACCACACAAGACTATTGGTGTTTCCTCCGTCAAACTCCACCGATTGGACCCGGTTAGTCTAAACCCAGTCTAGTCCCAATGAACTAACTTCTCCATAGAAAACAAAAGTAGCCTAGAGTACACCATATTATTCACAGTGTTATGGAAATATTCGGGGTGATCCACTCGGTATTTGTGAACAATGAATGCCCATTTATCACTTTAGAAGAAGAAACGTTGAAAAAAGGACAT
>UZAN01042528.1:37552-47666 GCA_900618425.1 Echinostoma caproni | reverse complement strand
AGGTAACTAAAGAGAATGGAACAGTTTTTATTAACAACAAATTAACATTGATAATAAGCAAGATGTAAAGTTTGTGTACACTAATAGTCGATTGGTCTGCCTTTGTTCTTTAGGACTTTTTCGAGTCTCTTCGGTATCGAATCCACCAACTTTGTTATGAAGTCATTTTTTATTTTGTGCCCCATTACGTATTGCACTTTTACCTCCGATGTCCAGTGTATAGATAGCATAGTGACCTCTCTCTTCAAAACAGAAGTCAGATTTTCAATCACATTGAGATCCGGACCATTAGGGAGAAGTTGCATAAACTGGACCTTAGAATCACGCATCGTTTCTGAAGTCTAAAAGTAAATAATAAGAGAGCCAGACTCCTTAACCAAACAAATTTACAACCATCTCGTGAAACGTGACACAGAGCGTTATCCTGAAAAGCGATAGCTTTTCCAGACGAGTCTTTTTTCATGAAATTCTGGAAACATTTTCGTAATTACTAATGCAAATTTCCTACTAGTCATGGTGCCTTTGACTGATGTCCATCGACAAGGCTGACCATGTTTTATCCCTGCATAGATGAGTGATCTCGACGGGTGAGAAACTCTTTTATTTGGTGGAATAAGTCACCACAAATGACTTTTTTGTGAGCCCTCCAAGGCTCGTCGCACACCATGCACTCGTCGCCAAAATAAACCGATCGCCAAAATGGCGCACGCACAGATTTGAATTCTCGAGCAAAATCAAAAGGCGCCTGTCTTTGCTGCGCGTTCAATGCTGGCTTGACGTCAGCTGAGACCTGACGCATCTTAATTTTTTTCATTCTTCTTTGCAGAAGGGGGTATGAATGGCGGGGAAGGTCTTCCCGTTAGATAGACGACAACGATTTTCTGCAATGTTTTTTCAGAGTAATGCGAATCAGGTTGTCCTCCTGTTTAGATGTATTCGATTTACGGCCTCCACAAGCTTTTCTGGTTGTTTTTTCTCCATGGATTATCCTGTAAATTGTGCTTCTGTTAACGTTAAAGCATTGGGCAAGATTTGATATCGGAAATCCCAGCTTGTGTGCTCGTGTGAATCTGTTTCTGTCCTCTTCACTGAGATTACGGGAACTTTTGGTTTCGAGCGCTGCTTAATTCATTATAGTGTCAACAATACGAACATTCAAAGCTGTGAACAAAAATGACGTTGATTTCAAGGTTGACTNTTTGATTGAAGTGGTATTTCTCGAATTCAGTGAGTTGGATTTCAAACACAGATTATTATCATGAAACCTTATTTAATGCCCTATCTCCTGATTGTGAAAGAATTTCATTTAGTTATCCAATAGAGTTGCTATAATGGATTATATATTAGGTAAAATAATGCCCCATAACGAATAACCGAGATGGCAAGGGTTTATGGAAATATTTTGGGATAATTATTGAGTCACTCCTCATAGAATATATTACGTTGTTATACTTGATACAGTTTGAGGTTTTCATGTTGAGATCATTTAATCTTTGCACCCAAGGTCAGACACGTTTAATTGATAATCATGCAGGTTAGAAATTACGTGGATCGAAGTAGACAAGATATAAATTATTGTCCATACCTAAAGCATTAATACACGTGATAAATATAATGAAACTCCATTTGATCATAAAGAAAATATTTTAGTGCATCACAATCGGCCATTACTGTATGTATGTATGTATGTATGTATGTATGTATGTATGTATGTATGTATGTATGTGTATATATATTCGTTCATATAACTGAACCTGAACCTATCAAGCTGTCGCAGATCATATCTGTATCTTCTACTCTTCTGTCTTTCTTATCACCATGGCCTCCTTTGTCAGAGGGTTGGGCAGTGAGCAGTTAGTCATCAGTGTTTACGCCCACGCATAATTTCGCACTCCTGCAAAATTCAAAACCTCTTGTTCTACCAGTGCCGTTGCGCGTGTTGCAGAGTAACCGAGCTGTTTCGTGACCCAGGGTGATTCAACTGTCTGATCTCTGCAACACGATAGCATGTGATTATTGCAGCATGACAGCCTAGGGCTCTTATATATACATACAATATATGCTCGAAAAATGCGGGAACAGTACCTACAGACCAAGGGAACGAGGGAGATAGATAAACGAGATGGCTGTTAGCCAGCATCTCAATATAAGCGTTTTGAGTACCACTTTCAGTGGCCTTCCCGCGAATCAACATTAAATTGCCAGTAGATATAATCACTCAGTCACATGCTCTCTATTGTTTGCACATGATTCCATTTCAACAACTTGCGACTGCATACTAAATGAGTTGCAAAATGATCATGCTGTTTGTAGAAGTTTAACCTACCAGTGGTCACAACTCTACCAGCTGGCGGTTGTAGATCTTCTGTTCACCAAAACAGCACCATTGCTTGGAATTATTTTATTAAAGGTAAAACATTTGGTCTCTTCCCTTTTTAGACGGGGCAATTACCGAAGTGACTGTACACAGCACACCATCATTGTATCGGACTCCGGTAGTTCAAAACCAGCTAGGCTTTTGGCAAGAAAACATTCATAGTCTTCAGTGTCTTTCGGATTCTAATCTCAAATGGTGTATCTCAATTATAGTTTCACTAAGGTGGTTCAATAGGGCTTTCATTTCAAGTAATTCGCATCAGCATCTCGAGTACTTCCTGGCCCTCGGATGAAGTTGCGAATCTCACCTCTCTGTCAAAGTCACAACAGTGATGCCGTTCGTATTTGTGGTGATGGTATGGGTCAAAAATAGTCGAATAGAACAGATACTGCTTTCCAGATTATAACACCGTAATTGCCTCCTCCCATTTGTTTTACTTTTGCATAATAGAGTATTCAAACTTTTGTGCAAATTCTACAGATATATGTTGACTTGAAAGATCCGTTTTTTACACCAGAGCGTTTATCCGTTCAAATATAATTATTCTTCATTGGATCATAATAGAGCGGTCCGAGTAACTCTGATATTTCAAGTGAGTAATGGAGGATTTGGTTCAATTTCAAAGCAGAATTCGTTGTGTATATAGCAACAAGTTGAGATGAGCATGATCTGTGGCCCGCAGCAAGCTGGCAAAGGTGGATCGTGTTATATCATGTAAATGGAAAATGAAAAACGGTCTAATCAGCTGCCCAGTGGGCGAGTGGATAGCATGCTTGCGTTCTGTCTATAAGGTTCCGGGTTCGATCTCCAGTTGGGTCGATGGATTCACACTACAGATAAGACCCAACCAGGCCGAAACAGCTGTTCAGTGCTTCCTAGTTTATCAGTTTACGCTTCATTTGCTATATACACGACGAATTAAATCTGATATCTTGTTCTGTGTTCGGAAGCAGTGCAACCGTGATGAACTTGTGATTGACACATTGGTGTGACAAGTTCACGGGATAGGCTGAAAAACAGGTAACCCATATTGGTTTACCGGAATGAGTTCAAGCAACGTAGAGTGATAAAAAAGAATTTTCTGATCTGTGGTTTTGTACAATCCGATCGGTGATAAGATGATCACTTTCAGTGAATCTATTAATGGATCGTATATGAAATATGATTGAAAAATATAAATAAATAAATGTTTTACTTCATTTTTATTTATTGAGTATACAAGTGTGCAGTCGATTTTCTGGAAGGAGAACTCGGTCATACAGAGGATGCCTAAAAATGTAGAAATGAGGAAGATGGGCTGCGATGGAGGGATTCTAACCCAGGACTTCTGGGTATCAACTCCAGAAAGGCGACGCCTGGCGAAAAATACTAATACATAACTAATTATGAGTTAGTGAGTGCATCTGTGGGTGCCCTGTGTGTGTACATGTCCGGAACAAGAATGAAATAAAACGACATGATTACTGATCAGGAATAGGTCCAAAGAGGGTTTTGAATACACTGTGGGTCAACGAAGAAAACATTTATGACTCAATTTCATCCCTATCTAATTGATGAATGCACACCGCTTTGCTAACTGTATGAACTCACGTATATCACACGCAAACATCCAAGCAGGTCGCATGCATTCGCGCTGATACGCATTCTTTTTTATACTTATTCTCGCCTGGTTATGAACTTTGCAAAGAGCTAACTCTTGCGTTGTTACTTACTGTGCCTGCGGAATGAGACAGCGTTTTCTTACGTAGAGGTGTAAGATCAGCTGGATTCACCGCACCATGGTAATAGCCGATTACCGAAACGTTAAGTAACCCAGTAAAGTGTTAAAATTTTAAACTTTATGTTGAACCTCATCAAAAGTTTCATTTCATATGATATTGTCAATTACCCGGAAGGAAGGGGTAGTGAAATAGGCGAGGTTTAATTGTTTGTCACACGTATTATTGGATTCAATACAACTGCTACATCCTTCGCGACTGGGTTCCCTGTCTATGGCTTCAGTTTGAGGTCGAACTAATTGAAACTTGATTCAGTATTCAGTTACGAGCAGTTCATACTAGTGATTTTCATAGAATGTGGAAAACCTATTAAACCTCAGTTCTCTCTCCAACATATAGGGCCATTCGATTAATGTAAATTCAACCATATGGTGTAATTCAACATTTAGAAACAGAAGAAATGTTAAATAAAAAGTTAGGAAGTACTGTGCAGCTGTTTCTAGCTATGCTACCCCCCTCACCTAATCACAACTGGTCTGAACATGCCTCAAATATGGTCAGGAATGTGAGAAAACTTGAGTTTTACGTTTCTAGGAGAAAGATATTTTGCGTAATCATTAAAATCATGAGGTACTTTTTGCTGGGTTTCATTTGGCCTCAAATGCTTTACGAGCCCCTGATATTTTCCTCATTCCGTGCAATATGAAAAGATCATAGCTCAGTATGCAGATGTTGGCTATGGTGGATTCTCCTAGCTGGAAGCCCCGGAGTTGCAATGAAGTTGCCGCCTATCCTGGCTAAGAAACATATGCAAACAAGACTTTCAGCAAGGCGAACTCACCAACACCAATGTCAACGCAAATTTTAAGGTAGCGGGTTGTAGACCAGTTACAAACAGTCTTGGAGATGACCAAGTGAAGAAGGGTCAGTTTCTCGGTTTCCAATAAACGTCATCATCTGAATGTGTGCAATGAATGAAACCATGAGAAATAAAAAGATATTAGATGTACGTAGTGCAAAAGAAATATGACGAAGAACGCTGGGCACTGATCGGACGCCACAGTTACGGATACAGTGACTCACGGGACTGAAAGCGTTTATGTAATAGAGAAAGAACAATATGAGCGCTCGGAGGCCCTTACCCAAAGCGACTGTAAAAGACTGCACAGTACATGGGTTACACATCAAGCGTCGTTAAATAGAATTTATACGCACACTGGAAAGAGTCATTCGAACCTAATAATGACGATGCTTGTTTGAACTGTACTTTCTCAAAACCTTCAGTGTAAAACAGATGCGCAAATAATAAGGCGGCACTTACTGGAATATTTCTTCGGGATGGGGGCAATGTGAACAAGCTCACAACTTTGGTGGATCACTCCGGTGCACATGCGCCAGTTAAACACATCTGGACATCAAAAGTTCACTAGCATATCCTTTCAGCAGTTCGAGTAGTTATATTTCTCTATCACACTTACACCATGTTCCCTTCCGCATCAGGATAATCAAAAAACAAGAAAAGAACTTGATTAGACCACAAATTGAATGACCGAGTGATCTCAAAACATCAACACAAACATAATTGCTAACAATTTAGATGCTGCATGTTTGGATTAACCCATTCGGTTTCTCATAGGCACCAGGCGCCTACAATACAGTTATAATTTTCACTCTTTCTCATTCCGGTTGTGCGTCGGTGGACTACTTTTTTAGAAGGGGGGGGGGATGATTCAAAGCTCACTCAGCCCAGTCTGATAGTAAATTGTTACCAGATTTATCGGAAACGGTTGGAGAAATTTGACATGCCTATCAAAGAGTCGTCATGTTGAATCAACGTGCCACTCAACACCGGAAGGCTTTTCTGGCGACGTCCATTGCGTTCAGTTGCAGTGGCATGTGTGCATTTGATCGAGAAGTTTGACACGGAACAATCTGATGAGAGCCAGTGCGGATAGCACAAGTGATTAATAAGGAATTAATAACAAACCCTTGTGCCTGAGTTCGAATCCCAAGTGGAGTCATTAGCGAAAAAAAATCCGTTGCACGATGCATAGTTCTCTCGTGGTCGGTCGGACCCACACGCATCGAAATGTGACAAATAATTATGGTCTCCTAATATTACTATGCCGTTGTTTTCTCTTTTAGGTGCTGGGTTTGAGAAAACTGATTGCCGTTTTTCTCAACACTTCTTGTTCAGAAACAGAGTAAATACAAATAATAACCCTATACACGTGTTGGTTACTGAACACTTTTTAAGCAGACAGATGGGTATTCATCTGTAGCGTGCAAATCTCATCTTTGTTCACCATTGTCACGAATCTGTGTGCGTGTGTGTGTGGTCCACTGAGCAAACGATACTCAGCTGGGTTGTTGTCATCATACCATGGCGTGCGAAACCCCGTCGGGGTATGTCGGAACTAGGCCGCTTTGCTCAACTGACATCTGTTCGGCAGTCGGTGCCGTAAAACAATTTGTGGGTGAGTGTGTGTGTGTTTCATTGCTTGCTGTGTCCGATCCTGCGTACACACCACTCTTTGTAATTATCCTCTTCTCGGACGGGTGCTCAGTGTCCAGATAGGCAAACCATGAGACGAATTCACACACACACACACACACACACACACACACACACACACACTCTCTCTCTCTCGCTCTCTCTCTCTCTCTAAGATGACCGAGTGCTGCACTGGGAATCTAAGTCAAACATGACCCCACCCCACTAGGACCGATTTAAAATTGAATGAAGGATGAGACAATGGGATAGGGAGAGTAGTGAGAAAATGGCGGAAAATTGGAAAAACTGGATTATTCTGTTTTACACAATGAACAAATCTCTGGTCACGGAAGGGAAATCGAAGAGGGGTGATAGTGATGGTGGTGGGCTGGTGTGTTGTTGGGAGTGGCAGCCGAAGTGAATGACTGACTGAATGAGTCGTTGATGCGAATTGCTTGTTTCTCATCTTAATTGCATAGAAGAGAGTTCGTGTCAGATGGAGTTTTTTCTTGTTCACTGAATAACTAACTAACTGAGGGAGTGAATGAGTGACTGACCGACCGATTGACCGACCATGACTAAGTGTATGAGCGTAGTTCAGGGAACGTATTGAAATGTACACACACACACACACACACATACGGAATGAAGGCGCAGATGTCAACGTGACAGCCGCCATCCGTGCTCTCCGCGTTCCGACTTGAGAGACATCTGCGATTCGTCAAACGGGGAGCAATAGAGAGAGGGAGCAACAAATCACTGATGAGAAAAAGATTGTTTAAAGATTCGTACAAATAATGAAAAATAAACAAGCTTTGCCAGGAATTTGTCAAGCTTTTAAATGGCTGAAACAAGTACATCCTACCGGGTGACAAGAACTGGTAATTAAGACAATACTTGTGTTTTGCACGTGTGCGAGAGCCACAATTTTCGCCCAACGTCAACATGCTTCTGTGTATTACAAGTCATAGGTAGATTGGTGGGTAGAATAAGAGTTGAAATCTACCGACGCGAAGAGAAACTGCTCACTTATGAGAATCAGTAACCAAAACGCTGATGTTTTTGTAGGTTTATAACTTGTTTGAGCTTATATGCTTAAGTTTGAGTTAAAAATGTGCACTGGTTTTCACGCGAAATAAATAATACAGTTTCGTATAACATACAATGTGAAGAATTTTGCTGAAGTTTGCATCATGTACAAAAATTCTGACGTAATTCACTAGTGACTTGCTTTTTGTTAGTTAGGAGTCGAGTCAGGTAGCGTACAGGGGATATAGATGAATGTTAATACGAGAGGATAAATGTCCAAAAGGGGAGCAAGTAAACCGTTGGGAACGACAAGATGAAAGATCGGGATGCAGTGGATGAATATGGTAGTCTAGAATCTTATTGGCAAATTTTACACAAGAGTTGGTGCGACCATTAATAGGTTCTGCGATTCATGAATAAGTTGAGACTAGTGATGTACAACTAATTACCATCAAACCACGACGAACAGTTTCGAAGTCTTGTTGCAGCAGGCTGGAAAACACTACGGGGGAGCAACAGAGTAGGATGTGAAAAACGTATCGGTGAACAAACAAGGACAGGACTGACTGTGGTATTCGGAATTGTTTAAGTCTGCGTTATCATCAACTGTAAATTTGGGTGGACTACCGAAGATTACTGTCGATGGTGGCACCCAGGTTCTTGAATGAGGTTATTCTTGACACGGGGTTAAGGGTATCAAAGTCCTTTCGAAATGAGGAGCGGAAAAGACTGAAGATACACTCTAGGCACCTGGATGTGCCAAAACTGAGACAAGATTAATTGGAAAACTGTTGAATGCGGGATAGATTGTCAGTGAAAGAATTGATTACTGGAGGTGAAACTGTCTGACGCAAAACGACGTCTTCAGCATACTTTTCGATGCATACAGGGGGTGAGACCGAAAGATCACGAATAAAAGCAGAAAAGAGATATGTAGATAGAAGAGCACCTGGAAGCACACCAGAATTACTAACAAGAAGTTTTGACATCCTCCTTTCCAATTTTGTGCCCTGGACCATTTCTGTGAAATAGTTGGAAGGCCACGAGAGCAACTGCCTCGAAATTCCAAAGGACTCAAGTTTGAAACGAAAAGATGATTAAGAAACGGAATCAAACGCGGACGAATAGTCATCCAGTCTACGTCTGTTGGGTTTGTATGCAAATTGGAGGGGGTCATAGGAGATCGTGGAAACTGACTGCAAGCGACTCAGGATGGCCTTAATACTCAACTTTAGAGTCTTTGAGGTCGGCGCGATAGGACAAAACCGTTTCCAAAGAACAGTTGAGGATGAGGCCTTTGGGATTGAAATAATGATGACTTGACGCCAAGAATTAGGAATCGACCGGAAAGACAGGGACTGACTACCGAGGGATGTCATCCTATTGGCCAGTGAAGTTGCTCCATATTTGAGAAGTTCTGGAGGAAGGCCATCCGATCCTGCAGTTAAAGATGCTTTGGAAGATCGGAGAAGATTCACTGAATTGGACTCATTGCGCGGGAAGTACGGAATCTGGTTCTCGTTTGGTGGGTGGACGAAATTGGCGTTGAGGCTGTTGNCATTGTCATAAAGGTTTGGGTTCATGGTTCGCAGAATTTGGGCGGCGAAGATTGAATTCAAACGAGTTATCTCAGGCCTGATTAAGTCAGAATAGTAAGATTTGCAGGCTTTTTCTTTGTGCCTTCTCAGTGATTTCAAAAAGGATGAGTTAATTTTACCGTCAAAGACAAACAAGGTTTTTTATAACACAATGTGAAGTACAGTAAAAGGAGACATCCACATTGACAAATAGCGCATTGAAAAAAGAGAGAATAGGGGAGCATTCACGTGAGAAGCAGTTTATTGATTCCGCCTTTGAAAGGTCTAAGGTTGTAAGTTGGTTGAAAATCAGCAAGTGTGAGGGTGTTTCACAGTTTGGCAGCTCGGGGGTAAAAGAAGATTGGAACAGAGAGGTACGACATCTGGGAACAGAAATTGGATAAGGATGACTAGATGCCTGTGTGCGGGATGGGCGGGCAGAAGTTTCAGGAAAAGGAACTTTCGAGGCAAGTTCCGAAGAACAAAAACCAAAATAGTAGCGGTAGAACAGGGATAAGGAAGTAACTGCCCGACGATGGGCTAGCAACTGTGGACTGGAATTTAGGGAAGGATCACCGAGTAGCCGGGTGGCCTTTCGTTGAACAAGATCAAGAAGGGAAAAGGAAGAACATGAAGCGCCACCCACACGTGACTACAGTATTCAAAAGCAAGATTGAGCTTTGTACAATAAAAGATGAGCTGGGGTGAAAAAACGTCTGGCACGAAATAGAAATTCAACGTTGCGTGCAGCACGAGAAGCAAGCTTAGCTTTGAAAGGGGAGCAGGATAAAGAATAAGTTATAGGTAATCCAAGAAGGGAAACAGAGTCTGTGGAACGCAGTTGGGTGGAAGTAAAAGATAAATGGAGGGGGAATGAATGATGTATTAAAGAAATTGAAAGAAGAGAAGTTTTAGAAAT
>UZAN01042527.1:33759-47667 GCA_900618425.1 Echinostoma caproni | reverse complement strand
GCAGCATACACTCGACCCTTCACAGACAGCCGGATGTCGCGACGGCGTCACAAATGTCTCGAGTTTGCAAATGCCAACCGAGCCTTTTGTATCCGCGCCGACACTTCATCTGTAATGCGTCCACCGGATGAGATGTAGCCGCCCAGATAACAAAACTTATCCACTTTCTCTATTACTTCCCAGTTAGAATGAGACTGGGTGCTGGACCAACCCAGTATTGTAGGAACATTTTACACTTTGAAGGTGCAAAACGCATACTGAACATGGATACACTAGGACTCAAGCTATCTAGAAAAGCTTGCAACTTACTTGGATCTTCATTTAGTAGCACAATGTCATCTGCATACTCTGGATCAGACAGGCTGCCCCCTGGAAGTAAATCAATACCACTATCCTCGCACGAGGATAGGGTTGTTTCAATCATTAAACTTATCATTAAGTTAAATAGAAACGGAGAGAAAGAAATCAACCCTGTCGAACAGCACTTTCCGTGGTGAACTCGGACTCGGTTTCAGCTATTGGTACAAAGCGCTTGTAATATTGAAATAAACTTCTCGGGCACACCCTTCAGGGAAAGGCAGCGCCAGAGTTTGGAGCGATCTACTGAGGTGAAAGTCGCTTTCAGATCCAGGAAGATATAGATGGTGGGTTTATGAATGTCGGTGCCCCAGAGTTTCGAGAAGAGTGAAGATGTGGTCGGTACAACCTCAACCAGGCCTAAAACCAGCCTGGTTCTCACGCGTGCACTCTTTGCGGCGGACAATCGAAGGAGTGAGAAGTTTAGGGACAATGTTGATTAAACTAATTCCTCTGTGGTTTTCAGAGGAATCAGTTTAAACTGTCGATTGAAAAATATCGTTCCTTGTCAGCATTCAGATAGGGGGTCACACTTTCTCTTACATTCAAAATGAAGATTTAACTAATCTATTCCATCAATCTTTACAATCGGTTATCAATCGGAAGTTCACGCAACTAAACGCAGAATGGTGCACAGTTGAAGTAGAAAACGCGTCCCCCGGCTCAATAACTTCCTGCTATGTGCACCAATTCCAACATAATCTATCAAGTTCAAGGTTGATGTGGAACACCTACATACACCTACATGGAGGGAACGGAAAGCAATAGCGTATTCGGATTTCAGACTACATTCCGAGCTGCGTTCTAAGCAATGTTGATATGTCAGTGTCCGCACGGTTGGTAATCAGCAAGGACCGTGCTAACAAAACACTAAACTCATCGATAATCAAGCTCTTGTTGATGGCGCAACACGTCGTTGATCGAGTGATTTGAGTAATTTGTATTAATGACAACACCAGAACGCTAAGATCTGGAAGGAGATTGTAATCAAACGATTGCAAGCAATTCTGTGTCGACAGTAGGGCTTGTTCATTGCGCTCGCTTCACCTTGAAGATCTTTCCGCTAATCACATTTGTTTATTTCGTAATCAATTCCCCAAAACTATATGGACGTTTTATTTTCTGCAGTATGCACCAGTTAAAATGCCGCAAAACTGTCCAGGACAGAAATCTTACAGACCTGCTATGCTGGCTTCTCCTTTCAAATTTATCACGGGAAAATTCTGTTTCAAGAAAAGAGGTAAAAATATGAAGAATGTAGGTAAATTAACCTGAGCGCACCAAAATTGACGCCACATTACACTCGACGAGAAAATGTGTATAGGAAACCAAACTTTGATATATGTTATTAAGGGACCCCAATATATGTTTAAAGATTTTCATCCGACAAAAATTATTCGGTACCGCATATCGATCTATTTTGCATTGATGTTTTCGCAGCCAATCCATCGGTAAGATGTGATTACGCTCTGTGTCCTGCACGCATAAACACTGAGTGACTGGTGACCCCAGCTGTTTGGACACTTGTTTATGAGAGCACTATTGGAATGCTCTATATTCTGGGAAATTTTTGACGAATCAAAAGTCAGCGCTAAAAGTATTGGAGCTTTTTATCGTTGAGAATCCCCAAGGAGGTCAGACGGATGGGACAGAAAATGCAGAGAAACCTAGCAGCAATTTGATGAAAAGTTAGTGAATTACTAAGCGGAAAGTGTTTGCCGTTGGATGTATCCTGGCTCACTGTTCTGCTTTCTGTGGCCTCTTCGTTTTCAGCTTAAAATTTAGTGTGAAAAAAACTTTGTACACGCTGCCGAATGATCAAGCATTAACCAAAATGAATACATTTTTGGAGGTAGCTCGTTATATGTTACAAGCTACTGACCGAGCAACATGCTGACAGACAAACATGAATCTCTAATTGCCCACTAACTAGAAATTCAGACTTTCTCTTCTAAGAGCAGAATAATCTAGTACAATCTCCCCCACGGTCGAAAAATATTTCATTTTCGCTCGGAAAATACGCGTGCAAGTTCAAGTTTGCTTGAAAGAGCTTCTCATGTGACAATTTTTAATTACCACTCCACGACCAAATTTCTGATGCAATCTACTTTTTTTTATATAAAACACTGCACAAATTGGATCACTTATAACGAAACCTGCAATAAAATCTAAGGTATCTAGTTCAATATCGTAAGGAATTAAAAGGTTTAGTAGAAATGCTCATCTAAAGACGCGTTCACTTCATGCACTTTTATATCAACGATAGTTCAACTCATAAACAATGGTATTTCTGTGTTACCAATTTGTCTTCACCAAATACGCTCATCTCCACTTAAAGCATTCTGTTTTTAAGTTTCAAAACGGACATCCCGCAGTACTCTCGTTTGCTGAAAAGTTATGAGCTAGGAACTTGACAAATATTTTTTTACCGTCAGTTGATGTTTTATGCCTGAACTAGGACAATAGAGTGAAAGGGATCTTCGCAGTAAATAGAAAAGTACTGATAAATGACTAGTCCCAATCGATAGTTCCACTGAACACGGTTCACGTTCTGTTATAGGAAGATAAGTTAACGATAATCTGATGGATATCTTAAAAAATATATCTTTTTAACGAATATCTTAATATGTTTTAGATTTGAAAATACAGTTTAAGTGAGAATGTTTATGTAAAGCTCAGGGACTAAAAACTGAGCACAGATTCAAGTGATTGATTTCAGGTTTCTTATTCGACCAGATATTTGCATGATGTGGAAGAGGGGGCATCGGTTCGCTGATAGACATGCATTTTCTCGTACCTGAACAGAGAAAGAAGACTCACCAAATGAATAATCCAAACCGAGCTCGCCATATAAATTCCAATACGGATAGTAAAATACATCACGAATCGCGGAGGAGTCGAACTCTGATCTATTCGGATACAGTAGCGCCTGGACAGATACACCGTACGAAAGAAGAATCACGGCCACAATGAACAGGAACAGGATAAGCTCGGCAATCATGCGTTGAATCATGACCAGTTTGGGACCCAGTGCCGGATGGAATCCGTACAGGCGAAATACGCGCATATAACAAACGATCACTGTTAGAAAATAAATGAAAATTCAGGTGAAATGAAAATGTTTTGTGTTGTTACTTCATAATTTCATAATTGATGACATTTCACAAACACTCAAAGTGATGACAAAATTTAGGCTGTATAAAGACAAACATGAACAAACGATTCCAATACGGATTTTTGAGTGAATTATAATATCGTAAACCCAGTAACATAGCAGGATGTTGATCTATATAACTATATACAGAATGGTATCATGTATTATTCAAACTGACTACAGCGGATGTCGTGCTGTTTTTCTGTTTGTGCTAAATACAGGGTTGGAAGCGTTGGATTGAAGTAGCTGATACACGGATTTGGCCTTTCTGTTTTTCAAAAAAATATTTTTACCACAGAAACAATAATTTTTTAATAGATTTATTTTCAGTTAACTAACTAGGTGGTAAATTTGGCCTAATCGATCTGTTGAGTAAAGTTCTCTCACTTGATGGAAGGCGAAGCGCGGTCATTGTCTACTGGACTAACACTCATGACTACAGGACCTATATTTAGTGCGATTTCTGCATCAGAAATTAAATTTTGAGCTTTGAACACTACCAGTGTTTCGAGACACTGAGTGATATTGCTGAGTGTCGCAATCATTGGTGTCCGTGCGTCTTCTCAATTTCTTCGCGTCATTAGTCCACTGAAATTCTCTATTTTCTATTCAATTCTACTTTCTTCTTTTCTCTGTTTATACTGTTCATCCAACCGGGCAGCCGTGAGACAGCAACCAAAACTGGCGCACAAAAGTGCATGGTTAATGGTTGTTCAAACTGAAAACTGAAACTGAACTTGCCAATAACGCTGCTACCGCTGAGTTTTGTTGTATCACGAATTATTGCTGCACCTATCCATTTGGTATTTCGTGCAGTAGTAGGTCAATGTAATTGGCGGGGCTCGGATTAAGGGCTTCTCCTAGTAAACTGTTCACCGTTTCACTTTTCAGCACACACAGTTGTGTACTACGGAATAATTCGTTTGATTTAGCTCTGGAATTTAATATGAGCTGCAAAAGTGGTAAAAGTACGTTTTGTATTTAAATAGTTTAATTTTACACAATCGCATCATTGTGTTTGGTTCTGTTCAATAACTTACGTGTTAATGCGTAGAATGTTTTGGCCACTGTGAATGTGGACGCCAAACCGATGCGCAGAAACATGCTCACTAATGCCAGTAGCATTGCAATGATATCCAGGTAGACAAGGGAATTTGTTTTAACCCACAGACGTAGTTTATAGCTGCCGGTGCCGGGTGTAACACAAATCTATAGCGGATGAGGTAATGCATGAAATAAAATAAAAATGTCATGCAAGTAGATCAAATGACACAATATCTGGTATTTTCTCTTAATCTTCCCTACTGGAAGCATTTTAGGAATTTAGGTGGGGCATTCTGAAGTACTTGATCTCCACAAAATTCTTTGCAAGTTTCATTTTTTCCCGTTATTCTTGTACCCTGCAACTCCACAGAATGATCAATAAAGTTTCTTGGATGAAGTAAGTTCAGACTTTTCCGATGCCTCTCCGCTGAGGGTGTCTATACAAATGTCGAAACAATCCTGAAAACGCTGCATTCTCAGTAGGGGTATTCCAAGTTATTGTAGTATTGTAACGCTTTGTCTTGTTTGGGTAATCGCACAAGAGATAGGAGTGTTTCGCTGCTGCGCCAACAAAAACCATCACCAAACCACGTGATCGATTGATGAGCTCATACTGCTACAAGTCAAACGTTTTTTACTGCTGTTAGTGTGTTTCCTTTTTGTTTCCATGATCTTTTGGGTCTTACGTCTAATACTTCGAATCTGTTTTCTGGCTCGGTTTCACTTAGATGAGAAACTTTCGGCGAAAAAGTTAGTTTTTCATTCTTTTGACTGACCAGATATGCTGCAGGAATTGGAAGATTTTACTACAGCATACATGAATGGGATAAATGCTTACCCTCCTATATACGCGCGCGTGCGGCATACATGAGTGCATATAGTCAGAAGAAAAGTTATCTAACTTACAGTAATCGATATATCGATTCATCTTTCGAGTGTGCATCCTGCTGGTGTCACCACGATTGATTCATGCCTTGCAGCTGACGTAAATACACATTCCTTTAGTTTGCCGTTGATCGAAAACTACCTCGCGTAGGTTTGCCATTATTCGTAGTATTTATCTGAACGTTAACTTACACAAATGTGCTCAACCAGTGATTCAGATTTTAATAGAAATGTACTCTGATGCGTGGTACTCACGGCTGGAAAAACTTTGCTAGATAAATTCACTTGAGATTTTTTGGATCATTTGGTTTCATATTTTAATGTAAGGTGGCGACATAAAGGGAAGGTTATTCAAGTATTTTCCGAGCTATGCAACGGCGCGATCTTGTACTGTTCTTTGGGGTGAGTCTTTTGCGCGTTTCAGCCGTACAGTAGTATCACTTGATACAGACACTCTTAAAACAGCTACTTGCTTTGTTAAAATGAAGCACTCTTACTCATTGTAACGACGCCACCAAAGGCTGAGCGACTGAAATTAACCGTGATCTTTCAAAAAATGGTACAGGAAAATAGCATAGGACACCCGTATTGTTCTGCATACTTTCGCTTCCAAGAAAACCATATTTGATTCGAAGGTCCGAATGCACAGTAATATATGCAGTACCACATTCCAGAAGAAAACTATGCGCCAAGTGCAAAAGAGTAGAGAATGTTAAAAACAGCGGGAGAGGGATGAGAAAATCAGAAATGTTACTGGGTCCTGGCAACAAGCTGACTGCCTTGGTACATAAACATGGTTGTTGAAACGTTTCCAAGACCCGGAATCACACGATTCACGTCTGAAGTGCACTCCCTTTGTGCAATTCAGTTGTGTTGGTTTCACAAATTAAAGGACTGATCACATAGAAATGTTGTGCCCAATGATACAGGAAAAGAAGGAAATGAAATTGGATAAGAGAGCATTCACATGCAATCGCCCTCTTTACCAGTATGTGAGATTCACTGGGCAGTGTGCATCGGAAAACAGAATAGCCGTCCTTAAAAATCTGACATCCAGATAATATTGATAAACTCTTCCTAACATTATTATGGATACTAAATGCTGTGGTCGGAATAGTTGCATTGAAATGAACGTTTAAAAGAACACTCAAAGCTGTGTTGTGGATGAAATGTAACAAAAAGAAATGATAGTTTCTTCTCACATGGCCACATGCAGGATAACGCTTTTGTGGGTTAAAAATACGTTCTATAAGCAACAAAGCTGAAAAATAGTTGATTTGGACAGACTAGTTGTGATAATTCTTTGTCGGCATGACACGATTAAGGCCTTTCAATCAGGCATACGGCTAGAAGAGTGCAGTAATTGTTTACAAAGTGTACGTGTATGATAGGTGTAAAATGATTTCAGAACTTATTGGTCAAAGGTTGAATTACCAACAACCCTATGTCGATGTAAGTTAAATAATGAGAAGGGATGATCACGGGTTATGTCCGAAGTATATCGAGAACCTTTTTGAATGTTCCCAAGCTTAAGTGCGTTTCTGACGAATTAAGGTAATGAATATAATCACCGATCTCAGAGAGTTCCTGTATTTTTTCAGCCCTATTCAATTGCATAACCAGTGCAAATTGGCACGCAGTATACAGTTCTGAACTTCGGAACCCAATATGGAACCAAGCATGTCGTCTTTCTATTCACACAGGCGATCCTTATTAACACTTACTTTCCTTTATCGCCGACAAACATTTTACCCGTTGCGAAAACTTCTACAGCATTATTCTATCAGACATTGCTCACTTATTACACACAGAACCTTGACAATGTGTATCCACTTCTGTAACTAGATGTCGTTATAAACCTGTGCCTATTCGTACCACTGCCTACCGTTTGTCCATTATCCCGTATCTTTCGAGGGGTCTTGCACAAAAAGTATCCATCAGAGAAAACATTTTGAAATTCCTACCTAAATGATATCTATTTTGAAGTGTTTACGCCATATTTCTCTTGAATTTATGATGATGTATTTTACTTTTCCTCTGTGACTGTATGCGATCGTGAATGACCCTGGTTTGCAAGGAGTTGGTTGTCCATCCTTCAGGAAGAATGAAGCGATTTGTGTCTGTGACTTGACTAAATACTAAAATCCATGAGGCTAATGAACGGGAGTCTTGAACGTTTGTCGTGCACTTTATTGGTTTATCCGCTCTGTCTAAATTTAACAGTTTTAGGGTTGAATGAAACTGTTTCGGGTTTTATGACAAATAGAATAATCTGAATTGGAGTAATCCACTCCCACAAAATATCAGCTAGTTAAAACCTCAAGGATCCAAAATATAATTTCCTGTATGTCCAAAAGAAGGTTCTCAGATTTGAGCAATAAAAGTCGTTTACAGGTTTATTTCCGTTCATTCAGTGGAAATGTGCGCCATTCAGTTACATCATTCACGATGAAATTGATCTCGCTAGGCTAGTGTTTAGATCTGCATAGGAGATGAATTTATTGATGGAGTAAAAGATACAAGCACCAAATGTTGTAGTACCAGCTTTGTCAAAGAAAATATGGAAGTTTATGTAACGTTCATTTTCATTGTAACTAGCATTTTCTCCATTGACAAAAGGTCCTCAAATTTGGATTCCCCTGCTTTAAGCGAGTGCGAAATATAAACCTTTATTCAGTGCACTGTAAGTATCCATATAGATCATTTTTTTGTGGCACAATGTGTGACATTGATCAATTACACGTCATTTTCAAACGCCATATTACCGTTGTTTATAGAGTTAACATATAGTTAAAACCACCTTGTTTCTATTTTCTCGGCACACACGCTAACATTGCTTGATTGTTGTGCCCATTTTCGTTTATTCGGTAACCAGTGCACGGTGCACTGTTCATTGCTGTTATTCTCACTTCGTTGTTTACTAAGACAACTAGTCCTTTGAAATCATTGGCTTCGTCACATTTAACAAAGTACTGTTTTCCAACGTTCAATCCGAGTACGGCAAAACAACTTTAAAAGCATTCAAATAAAGTTATTCCTTTTTTTCTCTTCATTCGAATTTCATGGGTGTGAAGTAATGTTACTCAGAGGAGCATCTAGGTAAGCGGCCTCGGTTCATAGAGGTCCCGTGTTCGAACCCTACCATTGCTATACTTTCTCATTTTCTATGTACCACATGGCTCTTTGGGGATTATGCGCTCTCGTAATCGAATTGTTCGATTGTTCAATTGGAAAATCCATAAAAAGCAAAGCAAAACAAGTTAAACGAAGAAAATAAATGAGTTCACGATGTCAAAAGAACAAGTTCAATTCGTTTTCCTAGATTTTCCATCAGGGCTTAGAAAAGAAACACTTGTTTGAAGTCTCACGATTACCTGACTACAAGCCTCCGGAACTTTTAGAACAACAGTGAAAGCACATCCAATAACATGTGAGTTTTATTTAGCCTGCATAATGACACTATGTCCAAATGGAATCTCAAACCCAATATATTCAAAAATCAGGCCAGCTTGTGTTGGTTTCTGTAGCAGTGTGTACAGAATTTTTTCTCATCGCATTATTTAGGTGATAATGGATTACATTTGATGGCTGTATTTCTGGAAGGTGTTCGTTCTTAGTTATAAGAAAGTTTGCACAAGTTCCAAGTTAACTTTTCACCTGAAACTCCAGCAATGTGTTTGAATCACAAATACTTCTCATTAGACCGAGGCGTGAAATGGTTCACTGTTCCAACGTCGAGAACTTCAACGCTACAAAGGCCTAGGTATTTTTATTCTTGATATGGTCACACTAAATTGGAGCACGTTCATCCCCAAATAGTAAATATTCTTACATGCGATAGTTTCATTTAACAACAACGACAACTTTCCCGTCGTTTTTTGAGACTCACCAACAATTATTAGCATTTTTCGGCTCCCCTCTTGACTCCACGTACTTCTTTGTCGGTCAAATCAAGATAATATATTCAAATCTCAACGGAATTGGAAATGAATTTTGTCCACTTTTTTCGCACTTCTTCCGCCTATTCTCTTTTCGTATGTGTTCTATTCGCGGACGACGCCAAACCATGGAGAACAATATAACCTCCTGAAGATTAAGAATCCATACAGTAACAGTTGACGCAGCTTACCGATGGTCTACCACTAATGAGATTAAACTCAACGGTGAGAAATGTAAGGTTGTATCAATACGGTACAACGGTTGCTTTCCATATACATTTGGAAATGGGCCATTACCGCATGCTCCAAACGAAAAGGACCTAAGAGATATTTTTTGTGAGGATCTAGGATGTTACCCACATTGTGTTAGAGCGTTATCAATGGTTCTAAAGCAAGCTGGATTACTGGAACGTGTTTTGGACCGCTCTAAACAGATCTATGACCTCGTTCACTATCAGTATAGATTAAAACAAATGCAGAGTACGCTACCCCGATTTAATATTGATGACTGAGTGGTGACAAAAGGCAATCAATGTTCGCAGAGAATAGCAGTCAAAACGGGCAAAGGATTACAATCTAAAAAAATATCTTGGCTGCACATCTTTGAACTCTATTTATCTTAAAACCCCCGATTGAAACCGACCCTCTGAAATAGATGTTCCTATATAAAATACTGCATCAAACTAACCGCCTGCGTGGAGGTCTACTGTTATTATTCAGGACTGTCCACCTCACCTCGCTGTTTCAGAGCTCTTACTAGGGAAACGGCTAAACTGCCGGCATCAATGTTCTAGCAGCGGAGTATGTAATATCTGAAAGAAAGATTACGGTGGTCATAATAAGAGTTAGCATAATTTGAAGATTTTCCAGAGAATTCGGTCCAGTACACTACGTTGAACTTTACGGCTTGGAATCTCGCGCCCGGCCAACTGTTAGTCGGAGATGCAGGATGAGATGTCCTCACTTGTAGTTAAACTTACTCCCAGCGTTCAATTACCTCACCGGCCGTTTTCGGTTTCTTCTCGTGGTCTCTACGGTAACAGGATAACAATAGATTATCGGTGTTCGAACACCGCTGCCTACGTCGCATTGAACCAGTCCGGTGGGAAAACCGGACGAGCAATGCTGAGGTTAGGCGTAGAGTTTTAGGCATTAGCGGTCGTCCACTGAAGCAAGTGATCGCCCTTCATAGATTACGCTGGTTGGAACATGTGTTACGCATGTCATCAGAGAGGTTGTCGCGGCGAGCGGTGTTTGCCAAGGTTGGAAGCGATTGTAAAAAAACAAAGGGCGCTCAAGCTAAGACCTGGCATGAGGGTATGAAAACCCTAACCAGGAGACTAGGTCACATAGGTCCCACTAGGCTCCCTGACTGGGGACCTCGGGATGATGGTCACCAATGGTTAGAGACAATGAGTGATATGACTGGGTGTCGGAAACAGTGGCTTTTGTGCATCCACTCATTATTCCCTATCTCTGTTCTACGTGAATTCCCCATCTTATGTTTCAATTGGCTTTCAACATTTCAATCTTCATTCTGCTCCTTTAGTCAAATGTGGCACCAGAAGACAGCAATCAAACCGGCGCACGAGGGTATAGGGTTAATGGTTGTAAAACTTGAAACTAAAACTTTTTTTCTCGAAGTTGTATTCAGTGTAATCAAGTCGCGGGTCGATGAACCACTGAAATAACCTGCGGATGAGCGTCATAATTTGTTGTTTATCATTTCATTGTACTGCCAACCGAAGTCAGTATATATTATCTATGGGATTCAATAAGCTTCAACTTTTTAGGTTATCCTTAATAAAAATTAGAATTTAAATTTGAGTTTAAACTTTGTGGAACCAAGGGGCATATCCGTATTGAAATTGCCGCACATAAATAAATGCCCTGCAGTACACAATTTGAAAAATTCATATGGGCATAGCAGACATCGGATTTTAAGCGATCAACTTACCTGACGAATAATGTCAACAAAAAGAGTGATGAAGTAGGTCATGGTCACAGCTTCCTCCACGGTTATTTGAGTAGATATAATTTTGAACAGAAGTGTATAGGAGAAGAATAGTAAAAACGCAATATATGCTATCTGAAATGAAAAGAAGCGGGACCTGTGTCATGACTGTTTCGGGTGGTTTGTAAATAGTGACTGAGCAGAAACATGTACACTTAAAGATCTCATAGATTCCTATGCAATAAACGTCAATTAATTGTGGTGAATATCATCTAATAGAGAGCAAAACATAAATTAATTGAATATAGAGAATGCACTTTACAACTACTTTAGTCTTGTCTTGGTTGTTTCACCTTTACATGTATAAAGAAACACATCATTTACTCAGATTAAGCCCTCATTACTCCTTCTATCAAACATCCACTGTTTTCCCAATAAACTACTCGTTGAATACATGCAGTCCGACGCAACTTAACAGGCTGTTTGTCCATCGACCAAAACAGACGGTTAATTGAACCTAATCAGTAAAAAGTAGAAACGGAGTTAGAAAAGAACAGATTTCAGTCTAGTTCCACTCTTGACAAGCTCAGTCCTATTTTGACAGTCTCAAGTCAAGCATACCAATACTATCCGACTTCAGTGAGCTTTTTCCAATATCAATCTACAGCCTATCTATTGTGCGAAGGTTATTGTAATACGCCGGTAATGTCGCTCTGATTCTGAAAAGCGTATCATCTGTAAATTTACGGGATGTTCTTTGAATACCTTAAGTGGAAATCATCTATTGTTCATTGATAACAGCTTATAACTCCGTTGAATTAGGGTAGTGAAAGACTAAATTTTCTGTATATCTGAAAACCACATCATACCTGGTAGTACACAGAAGAAAAACCCTAGGAAATGGTAGAGCCTACCTGCCCTATTCTGGCTCGATACAACTGTTGGGTAAATTATGCATCAGGTTATTTTATATAGGTCGGATATACGGCAAAGAAGTGCGCATATGCCGGCTGCATGCATGAGAACCGTGTATTGAAGGCATTGAAGATATTTTTGTTGAAAAACTTTAATTGGACGCCGCTGCTCGAAATTGGTGGGAATATCTCATGAGCAACTGAAGTGCTAAACAAGGAAAGCACCATTTGTCGCATTCGCTCTGAGAAGTTGGTCGCATACTGAGAATGCCGGCTTATCGGTATTTGCAACTAAGCGACCTATTTGATAGATCTGTTACGGATGAAAATTTTCTGAGAAGATAATTATAACTTTTCTAAGGTGGTTGGTGAACACAGTGTTTCCACCTAAAATCTCATGCTGAAGTACAGGTTGATGCGTCAGCAATGTGGAAGCTTTCTGATTAACAACCCCGTAGGATATGGTTTGTGTCGGGATATAGCGACGCAGCTATTGAAAAGTTTCCTTTGTATACTCCTCAATGATAACCCAGCTAACTACCTCAACACAAACATCGTCAGGCTCACTACGATGCTCAACCTATTGAGGCTTTATAAGGTTTACCACTCCAAGTCTCAGGGTTGGATTGCCGGTCTTCTCTCACACCACAAATGAACAATACAACTCACAGAAATCACAGAATGCCCACTCTACCAACGAACTCACAACACTCCATAGCCCTCTCTAACATTCGTAGTTTAAATCGAAACGTTAATTCTGTACACCACTTTCTACAATCTTCTTTCCCCTTGGCTTTATTTTCGATGGAGACACAAATCTTCCCCTCGTCAGACACTACTCATCTTCAGTTCCAGTTCTTCTAATTACTTCCTTCATTCTTCTTTTCTTTCTAAAGCTGGTGCCTGCGCCTATATCCATCATTCTGTCGCTTCTTCTCGACTTTCACACGTATACTTCTCTAAACCGTGAATTTTAGCTTATATGGCTAAAACATCGATTCCCTTCTTCAAACCACTATTTTTGTATCGGTTACCGCTCCCCGAACAGCAACGATTATTCTATTTTTGATATTCTGTCTTCCAACATTGAGACACTGATGTCAGCATATTCTAACAGCCAAATACCGTTGTCGGAGATTTCAATGCCCACAACAAAGAATGGCTGAAGCACGCCTCAGACACTACGTTCATGGGAACGCGAAGCCGAGGCATTTGCTGTGGTCAACAACCTAAGTCAAGTATTTGACCTCCCCACACGCGTCCTTTATCGTATTGGTGACCGCGCCTACACCCTTGACCTCATTCTCACATCCATTCTCTCTTCGTTCTCCAAAATCAGTTTCCTTTCCCCATTAGGCTCATCGAACCACTGTCTCATTTCTTTTCTCTCTCATTTCTCTCACTCCATTTCACCACCAAATTCCAGACGCACCTTTCGGCATTACGATTCAGCCAACTGGGACGGTTTTCGTGACTTTTTGGCTTGCTATCCTTGGAAGGGTTTTTATTTTAAATTGGATGTTTTCAAGTCTGTTTCAAACTTCACGGAGATTGCTCTTTAAGGCATATATCTTTATATTCCACACTTCTCCAAACCCGGCAAATCATTATCTCTTGAGTGGTTTATTCATGCTTTCAACTGTGCCGTACGTTTTAAAGGCT
>UZAN01042527.1:14058-33356 GCA_900618425.1 Echinostoma caproni | reverse complement strand
TTGTCACAAAACTGCGTGCTTGGCTTCTTACGCCACCGGTAACTGAACATTCTGGTCCCTCGCTAAAACCGTTTCACGTAATTTCTGCCCTTCCAACTTTCCTCTCATTTGCAATTCCTCTGGTACTCTTGTTTGTGATCGCCACGAAAAAGCAGAGGTCTTCACTTCCCGGTTTGCCTCAAACTTCATCTTATCTGCCGCCTATACTGTTCAACCCCCCTTCTACACATCCAGTCATTCCATTCTGCTAATCATAACAACCGGAAAGGTCCGCCAAACTCTTCGCAGTTTGGATGTTTGTAAACCACCCGGTCCGGATGGTATTCCACCTGTCGTACTAAAAATGTGTGCCCCGGAGTTGGCCCCTGTTCTACGCCGCCTTTTTTGTTATTCACTTGATCTTAAATACTTTCCTACTCCATGCAAAAATGCTATTATTTTTCCAATCCCCAAGCGTGGCGACCCTTCCGACCCCAACAACTACCGTACCATTACTCTTACATCTGTAATCTTGAAAGTGTTTGAAACCATTATTTCCGATCAACGGCGTACGTTTCTCGAACGCGAAGGTTTGTTAAATGACCGTCAATATGGATCTTGTCCTCGTCTATCCATGGGTGGCTTATTGGCGTTCACATCACATTCCTGGTCGGCTGCACTCGATAACCTCGGAGAAACTCACATGGTCTAGCTCGACATTTCAAAGGCCTTCGATTGCGTTTGGTATGAAGGTCTGCCGTCAAAATTACCCACGTTCGGATTCCACTCATCTTTGGTATCGTGGCTTCGTTGTTTCCTCAGCAAGCGAACCATCTCCGATTAGATGGGGTCCAATCTTGGCCATTTCCTGTAAACACCGGCGTTCTCCAAGATTCCCTACTTTAGCCCACCATCTTTATCTTATTTATCAACGATCTTTTATCCCAAACATCAAATCCTATTCTCTGCTTTGCTGATGATGCCACTCTCCACTGTTCTCTCTCTTACTCCACAATCCTTCAAGCTGATACCAATATCGATCACGATCGTAATGACATTAGTGCTCCTCTTGCCTCCGATCTCAGACTATTCTCTGCATGGGGTTCTACCAACCAGGTGTGTTTCAATGCTTCCAAAACTTCTCTCCTTTCGGTCTCCCTTAAACATGTCTCCTTTTCTCCTCAATTGATTTTCGATTCTCTGCCCCTTCGTTCCACAAATTCTCTTTTTCTTCTGGGTTTATCCATAAATTCTTCTCTCTGTTTGGGTCCTTTTATCTCTTCAATAGCCTCTCACGCTGCGCGCAAAGTTGGTTTTCTATTCCGCGCAAGGCGTTTCTTTATACTCAAGCACCCTTTATACAAAGCTCAAATCCACCCGGTGCTTGAACACTGCAGTCACGTACGGGGTGCGGCTTCGTAGTCCCCTCTTCCTCTCCTCGACCGTATTCACTGCAAAGCCATCCGGTTGATCGACGAACCGTCTTTAACTACCATCATACAGTCGCTTTCTCATAGCCGGGCAGTTGCTTCGTCATCTCTTTTCTATCGTTACTGTTTTAGTTTCTGCTCTTCTGAACTTGCTTCAGCGGTTCTTCTTCCATTAACCTTTTCTCGTCCATCTCGTTCTCAGATGGGTAGTCATCCTTTTCAGGTTTCTTCCCCCAGATGTCGGACTTCTATCTTTCAATCTGCTTTTTCCCTAGGACTGCGAAATTGTGTAAGATTCTTCCCATTTCCGTGTTTCCAAGTATTCAAAACCTTACCCTTTTGAAAAGCAGGATTAACAAACTGATTCTTACTTGAATGTTCCTCCACATACCTCTCCCTTACAGTATATCATTGAGTATGGAGTTTACCCCTTTCTGCTGTACATCACTTTGTGTTTGATAAAAAATAGTGAAGAAGCAAAGGAGTCACTGGTTCGACTAGAAGGATAAACCCAATAACGAAACATGTAGAACATTTCTAATCATTTGGCTGTATATAGCTTGTCCAGCCAATGTATACATTGTTCAGTAAAGGAACACACTCTGGTTTTAACAGAATGCCACCTTTACTCAGTAATTCGATGTGTCTGAAATGATTGGACTAAATCGCAATGGCACACTGCTTAGCGAGCACTGTACATTGGTGATTAGGATAAGTAGAAAACGGCCCGGTCTCTCACATTTTACTCCTTTGCGTTCGTTAGAGAAATACATTTGACTTACTGTATTTAAAAAGAATTTGGTTCGCGGAGCAGTGTACAATATTTCCAACTTATTCTTCAATGTCATTCGAGGTTGTCTCGTCACATTTGTTGCTGAATAATCTTCCGCCCCATCAGTCAAGTGTCTCTTTAGCCCGAAATCAATTTCAGCATCTGCAGAAGTTCGGTGATACGTGCTCAGTTGTCCTGAGGTACGTGACGGCGAAGTCGGTCTCCACAACACAGACGGGCGTCTTTCATCCATCACACGTCTCACTCCGCTCCCGATATTACGCTTGTCATCAAATTCCACGAATCGATCGGACAAAAGCAGCAACGGACAGAAGAGCGTCACTGTGAACACGAATGGACTGGCTTGAGTTCCGTGGGACCAAGCGTAGAACAGGGAGTTCTGACAAGCCACAGAGCTGATAAATTTGCGGCGTGTGGCTTTGTCGGCCAAGTTCAAACAATTATACCCACCCCATAAAGGGGCTTCGTTTTCTACCAAAAACAGTGTGGTTTCCTGTGAGAATAAAATGGGTAGGAAGTAAGCAAATCAATTATTAATAAAGAATACATTTTCTGATGATTATATTTATAGTCATTTTATTTTGAACACACCCGTACTCATGCCTCAAAGGAGGCAGTTAATATCCGTGCATAAATCAAACCACATTCTGAAGGAAAGTACAGAATAAATAAAATAAAAATGTGAAAACTAGAATAGATGACAAATATATCGCTGTTATTGTTTAATCATCTTACGCTCCATAACTGTACAACGATTGTGGTAAATAGTAAAACATTTACAAGTATATGCTCATTTTCCTTATATTACGCCTCGCTGTGGAAAACGGATCAAAATTAAAAATCGTTAGACTTTAGTTACAATTTCATCCGCGTACTGAACTTTACTAGGTTGGCATTAGAGTAATACTGGTAGCCTTACTGAGGGACTTCTGACATCGCCTATTTCTCCTTTAAACGCCGCCTTAACTCGTCGGAAATTGTCAAAGTGACTGACAGAGTTGCGAATAACGACTGAATTAGACTATTGAAGTTTACATATATTAAATTCACATACCTAGATACAGGCTCATGACAGCTTCAATGCCCATGATTTGAATTTGAGTATAAACTCGAATAAAGAGTAACAAACTAGCAGTACCAACTGACTTAAACAGTAGAGCGGAATCTATATCAATGACAAATGAATGACCAGTGGTGCATATTCGGCGATCAGAATCACTTACCGTAATTGCAAAATTTGGTGGATTCAGTATATTATTATATTGAAAAGCGAATTCTTGGCTTAGCTAACAAGGTTTTCCAGCCAGGGAGCCCGTTTTAGTTCAAGTACTTAAATACATGTTTATCCGTGATTTTTCGGGCGTACATCCATCAACTGTTTTTATCAAAAAACACGAAAATCTATTCTTTAAACCGGCGATTACTTTCTCTTAAATCAGTCGTTCTTTGAAAGAAGTACCAAGGAAAGATAAACCGTAAAAGTTGAACAGCTGTTTGAAACTTGACGGGCCTTATCAGCAGTATCCAATCAAGCTACTTGCTCATTGACCCCAGGACCCTACAGGTGAACTGCAAGCACAATAGGCAATCAATCACTGAAACGTTTTTCTCTTGGTTTATGTGCGTTATAAGGCAACCATCTCCGCATGCTTCATGGGAGCAATTGAACTGGCTTGCTTCAGCACAATCCTTCAGGAGTTATGACCACGAGCAACCGGGATAAAACACTAAACGTTCTTCTCGAATTCGATGAACCCCTCTCTTGTTGAACAGTCTAAAACAAAATCTTAGCAACAAACAGAAGCACATTTCCAATAACAGCCTCTATAGATGTGTCGCTCATTAATTTCAAAAAAAACTGTAAGTAATGAAGCTTTTGATGAGCTACCAAATTAAGCAGAATTTAATTTGAGTGGCATCAAAACACCTTCATTGAAATATCAGAAAGATTTCACGAAGCATTTTTGTATACTCTCTATTGCCAGCGAATTCAGGATTACTTTTATTTACCAATGTTTTACTCAAAAGTTGAGGAAGTGGTTTCACAATACTTAATGTAGGCTGCATGAGTAGCTATGAACAATAAATAGTAAAACTATAGGCATGCAAACAAGGTTGCTTATATATCTACACTAACATAACGCTCTTTCCTCACATATATAAATATATATATATGGTCAACAGCAGAAAAAATAGACTTTACGTGTAGAAGAAAAGGTAGGTTGAAAAATGTGTTAACACGACGCTTGCGACTTTGACCTCGGATATGCAATAATGTTTGCTATCCCCGGTTCCCATGAGCACCGTTATAAACGAAAATACGGGAGCGTGTGGAATGGTTGGCTGGCAAGAAGAACCTTTAGTCACACAACACCCGCTGCATACTTACCGGATCCATGGAATAACATTCTTCTAACAGTCGAACCGCCAGCATTTCAAATTCGTCCATATACCTTGTATACTCTGCCTGTGTTTCTGTATCATATTGCGGCAGTGATTTGATCATGTCCGCATACAGAGCACAAGCAATCAGGGCGAGAGTGAGTGAATCTTCCGCACGTTCCCAGAAAAACAGAGCCATTTGTTGACGTTGATGCAGCACAGCCCAAAGGAACAGCTCCTGTAAATTATAAAGAATCAAGTTCATGGCAGGTGTGAGTTCAGCTTAATACAGTGATTCATAATGAGTAATCCAGCATATTCATTTTTCCATTACCCCTATAAGTAGATTCACTGATATTCAGAGCTATTCAAACGAGTACTGAACCATTGGCCGATTCATGTCCGAAACAGGTGACCGAGTTTTTTTTACTGTTATCTATTCTCTCTCTGCATATTCGGTTTATCACAACACATGTACACACATACGCATGCATCCATACACCAGGCTATTTCGATTGGACAGCACAGTCGCGTTATGTTGGGCATATCGATCCAAATCTCTCCGTCTACAGGTATGTCTCTGAACAGGAAGTCGGAGGTATTTGTACGTAGGCTAACAACCCACGCCAAATGCATATTCTGTCCATTGGTTATTGTATTAGTCAGTCCATTTTGAATCCTACCCACGCTATGGCTCTTTCGATCTACTTGAGCTGCGTTGAAGTTCGGAGAAAACGAATACAAATTGTGAGTGAATAAGAAATATGACAGCAAATGCATGATTCATTTAGAATAAGCTGACGTATTAGACAATAATTCAGTGAAGTCAGATAAAGTTTAATTCATTCTGAGTGTCCATTTTGCGTGTATCATTTTATTCGGAATAGTAATTTTAAGGAGCCAGTTACACGCTCGGAAAGCACCATACTCTAACTTCGATTGTATTATAGCTCATCAACGCTACATATTCCCCAGCTCTTTCAAAATTCGAACCCCACATCCCTCATATAGAAGGAGTGTGCATTACCAATATACCAATCAGCTCACAACGTTACCGACTGAAAATACCGAAATACGTTGCTTTTTATACGTACTGTTCAGGTGCAGTCAGACACCTTTTAACATCCCAATAACTAATGTCGATAAAGTTATGGTTTTTAACCAAAATCAAAAATCAATAAACGAGGAAAAAAGGCTAGTTAAACAAGTACATCGATTAGCCCACGTTGTTTATTGATTTCCTGAATAAAGACAGGATATTCAGATGTAAATGATGTTCGAATACTGAAAAAGCTCATACGAAAATGAACTACGTATGCCGTCCGTCATTCTCTCACAATAATTATGTTGACGGTCTATTGTGTAAAGCTCGGCCACTTGCGTGTACCGTTCAATCTCCAAGCCCGAAGATGGAACAGCAAGACAGTAACTTCTATGTGTAGGATAAGCAAATGGGATTAGCCACGAAATGTTTGACAGAATGTAAATGCAAATGGTGTGAGTTGAAGTGCTAGCGATTTCAGCTCTCAAAGGTCATCCAATGGTTCACTTGAATTGTTGTACATTACCAAACTCAGTTCATAAAATCGGAGGGTAAATAAACCGCCCGGGGTGATGTAAATCTAAGCGGTTCAATTCAAGATCCGTTGCGTTATTCAAACGCATCTAGCTTTGAAGAATCTCGTGAAAGATACTCAAAAACATTCGAGACACGTTTAATAGTTTGTCTGCCTAGTATCTTTTGTGGAGCTGAACGTGTCCCTTGTTGGTAACAAAGGCATGATGTGCGTTTATGAAACCCCGAACTATCGAACTCACTCCAACAGGTCACAATACACTTCCCGGTTGGCTGAACAGCGATCAATTTAATTGATGTTCAGAGACTCTAGGTGACAGTTGAATGTTCTTAACCACACAGCTAGTTACTTTCCTCATGACTCAACCAGGTCTTGTTTACTTGTACGTGATTCCTTCACTTAATCTTTCTGGATTGTTCAAATAAACAGCTAGTTGAAAGACAAAACCCGTCCCACAACAATGCAGCAATGGTTCTGTAAACCAAAAGCCGAACTAAAAGAGTATAGACGAGGCAGTTAAAATGAAGCACTATGAAATTTTGCTTAGTTCAAGTGAGACGTGACCATGGAAGGTAACAGAGAAGCATTTACATTGGATCTGCTGTTCTGCAGTTTTTAATCAATCCTGATGTAATTTTTCTTCCCCAGCCCCCTTATTCTTCGCAATTCTGTTTGTTCTTGGTAACACAAGCACGGAAAAGCAAACACATTTCAGGCCGTCTTGTGAGTACTATCCGAATGAAATTACTGAGCGATATGAACGGATTAAAAAGTAAACCCTCGTCGATAGAAGTTACATTCTAGAGTGACAAATAGCCATTCAATGTTAACCATGCACCTGATGTCGGAGCTGATGATATTCTGTCCAGTAAATGTTGATTGTATACTACAGCAGTTCAGAAAAAGGCATAGACGACAGTATAAACACATTCGTTTTTACTTTTGAAGTCATTAGGTGACTATTATTATTGTGGAATGAGTGTGTTAACTCTCGGCTCAACATCACACTGAGACAAGTAATAGGTTATGTAATGCTTATGAAATATTTGTGGATACCAGAACCATGGATTAATACAATGAATAAATCCAGATTTACCATTCATTTGGTCTCATTCTGTTTCAACCTTCTAACGGAGTGATTACATGGGACTCTTGGAACCACCAGTATATACTTAGGCTGTATTTCTGTGACTTGCTTATAAGGTCACATGTCCGTAGTCGGACGAAGTCCCCTAGATCGAACCAAATTCCTGTTCATGTGCTGGTTACATATATATACCTCAGTACTTACGAAAAACCATGCTACCAGCGCGACAACAATATCAACCAAGGAGTACTTGCGAACACATCATAATGATATGAAAGATAAAACAAGTTGCAGAGAACCCGAAGGACGAAAGCTGTATTATGTTTTTCTGTTTGTTTCACTGGACACATCAATGTTTTATTTGTTGTTTACTTGTCTTTCTCGAAGAAACGGGACTCCAAGAAATCAACCATACAACGTTTACACCACTGACTTCAACTCTGGGCCCTATTGCTCAGAGTTTCCAATCACTGATAACAACCATTCTTTGGTCCTCAAGATCAACTTCGGGCAGGTCAAACAAGGTGTATGCTGAAGCTTAGTCCTTCATACTCATAAACCAGATCTTTGTCTGACAACCATGGCGCTTCTTCTTAACTTATGCAGCATAGGCAAACAGAGCACGAAAAGGTAGACAATGAGCAGGCATACTTAAAACCTGGCCGAGCCATCAGAGGCGGTATAGAGTGATTGATTTCTTTATAAAACAATTACTGGTACCCAAAGCATGACGAAGAATTTCGTCATCGATCAAAAAACGTTCAAACCCTACACGATAAATGCTGCGAAGGCATCGGAGGTCGAATTAATTATTATCCTAAACTGGGAGAGACCAAATCTCGCAACCATAAAGCAACACACCACGAAACTTGGCGTTGCACACCCTTCCCGTGAGAAGATGTCAGATATAATGGCGGCGCCACAAGTGTCGCAGGTTAACAAACGTTGCTCTAGTTTTTATATATTTGACGTGTTCTTCTCCACCAACATCCCAACCAACTTTCGAGGTACTTAAATCTCGCCATTATTTCCACCGGACCACCACAAAAGATTGATGCAGGCTCAATCTCCTACTAGTCTGGTACAAGTACATTGGATCCGGATGGTGCAATGCAAATACCATATCTGGATTCCTCGAGTGCCAAGCGGTTTAAAGCGTGTTAGATTGGATTTGTATTGCCACCGATGGAATAGGGCACATCGGTTGTGTTACGCTCCATGGTTTGAGTAGCACAGATCAACCAAATCACGGGTTGGACGAACTGGATGATAAATCAAAATATACTGGATATACTGGATTGACACCGGTGATTATTTTGATTTTTTCATACGCAAAACTTTCTGCTTTTCGATGCCTTCATTTACTGGACAAAAGGGTTTGTTATAGACAGGAACCGAAAATGAAATTAAGGAATATTATTTAACTGCAATTTGATCTGTGGTCTTGACTTGATAATTAAGGTGAATTATACAGATTTTTTTCAGTTCATATAATGGGTAGCCATTATATTTAACATATCAACAGGGAATCCAGAATTCAACAGAGCAGCACAACCGAACTGGTTAGGGATGATATGGAGATTCAAGATTGACTCTTTCTCTATGAACTATGTACAAAGAAATTCAGTGCCGTTCAGTTCAGTTTGTAAAACTATTACAAGGAAGAGGAGGATCAGAATGTGTGTGTGAAATAATTCTCCACTCACTGTTCCTGATTTGTCTGAATTCTATTTTTCCTTCATTGTTTGTATGCGAATGTTTTCAGCATGAACCACATAATTGGGTAAACGATTGAAATGTACTGATCTAACTTGGTTGAGTCCAACACAAGACCTCCCCTTTGGATATTGGCTCCAGTTTGTACCAATGATTCCGCTGCATTCCTGCAACTTGGGCAATACTTGGTGTTCTTCTGACGAACAGCACAACTGTTGAAGTCTCGTTCGTGTGCTCAACTTTGCTATGCATTCACAATAACGGATTAACGTGCCGTGGATGCCCAAGAATTCACAAAACAACAAACAGTAGTAATGAATTGTATTCATTTTTAACTGGGTCATTCTTTTGGTATTCACAAACATTTATTTCCTTTCATATATTTATTGTTAATTCAAATCTTTAAGGAAACGTTTGTAATCAAATATATGTTTCATGAAAACTTCTTAGTTATTATTTCGTATTCTCTCACATGAGCATTCAATATTAGGGTCCTTCTTACCACTGTGAACATTCATCTGGATCAGGTCGAAATTCCTTCTCTGTTTTTCTTTGATATCTTGTGTTAACAACTCAAGAGTGCACAAATTTCGATACCGTTCTGCAGATGTAAGCAAAATTTAATACTAATAGCTAAAGAGCCATGCGCAAAGTGAACTAACTGCGGAAGACGAAAACAAGATAAAGGTGCATATTGTATTGATTGACTGTACAAAACAACAGACACTGAACATACGGAACTCCAGAAGTAAAACAGCTATTCAAGCTTGCTTTATTCCGGTCCCCAAATTCTCTTAAACCTCATAGTTGGATGTCTTGCTTTCCTATTTTTTTCGGCTTCAGTTTCTATGATCATCAGCTATGCACTTTCATCTGGTGGTTTTGGTTGTTGTCTTTAGGCTGCGAGTTTAGATAATTGAGAAGAGAGAAGATTTTAATGTTTAAAGCGAAAGGAGAAAATTTTGCTGGATTAAGTTTGATTGATAAGATACATAAACGTCATTTTTTGCGACATAGCTACATCACTTAGTGTTTCCAACCATTGATAGCAATGATTATGAGATCACCATCCAAGAAGCTTACCGCGATCTGTTAAATCAAGTTTTTTAGCCAGCTTTCTCCTATCCTCATACCAGGTCTGAGTCTGACCACTCCTGACATTTTCTACCCATTAATTACATCGTCAAACATAGCACTCAATGGCAATCTACTCACTGACACGCTTAAATCTTGTCCTAAAAAATGACATTTATAGAAGCCGAGAACAACCGGATTTACGCTAAACTCTGTGCCTCAACTCAGCATTCCTTGTCTAGTTGTCCTATCAGACTCGAACAATGCAGCGACGTTGTTAAACTATCTATTTAACTATCATTACCTATCTACCTTCAGCCTGTTCCGTTAACGGTCTCTGCATCATAAAGCAGAATCGGTTAAGCTACGGCAGCTTACATTTGATCCTTCACATTCAGCCGGAAATCGTGACTGAACCACAGATGACTTAAGCCGTCAAATGCCAAGAGATTTATATTTATGGCTGCCGACACTTCATCCCTGGTGCATCAACCAAGTGAGATGTAGCCGCCCAAATAGCAAAATATACCTACTGTCTCTATCACTCCACCATTTAGAGTGAAGACGAGAGCTTGACATACCCAATTCTGTAACAATATTATACACCTTAAAGGTGTAATCACATGTTTAGTGAAGACAAACAGAATAGCAGAGAGTAACGCTGATGAACGGTGTTTCCTTTGAAGAACGCAGTAGAAACAGTGCCCTTACTTCGGACTCTGTGTCGACTATTAGTAGCAAGCAGTCTTTATTCTGGAAACAACCCTCTCTGGCATACCCATCAGTGAAAGGTAATGCCGGAGTGTAGAACACGGGATTGCATTAAAGGCAACTTTCAGATCGAAGAAAATAGAAGTGGTGGGGCCAGTAAACGAATGACTGAGTTCTACACTTTGCAGAAAGACGAAATACGGTCTGGTCAACCGCAATTATGTCTAACAAAACCAGTCTGATTTTCACACGTGCGTCGTTCACGTGCGCAAACTATCCCCAGAGTATTATGCCGATGAGAAGTTTGGAGACAATGTTGATCAAACTTGTTCCTCTGCAGCTTTTCTCGAGACAATCTGTTACCTTTCTTGTAGAATAGTGAAATAACCGACTCACACTATTTAGTTGGAACCTGTTCACTCCCCCATACTGAACTATCTATGAGTGTATTAAAAATCATCTAATCAGAAGCGCAATTTACTCTCGCTAACTTAGCTTAGTAATACGGTTTACTTCTTTTGAAGTTAGCTAAGTTAGCTAAAGGGGGGAGCAAAATAGAAGAATGATACTTAACGAGTCGATTAAACAAACCAATACTTTGAATGATTTCCGGAAGTTCCAAAGACATAGTTGCCCTGTTCAAATACTCCTCAAATACGTTTCATGGTGTGGGGGACATCTAATGTGATTAGTAACAGAGGCAATGCTAGATGGTATGGGGCTTTAAAATGCCATTCTCCAACTGGGTTACCGTTTAAATCAGAAACATGGTTGACTGATTAGCCCTTTCGCGTTCCAAATCCACTCGATTATCAAACCAAACTGTTTTGTTTTTATGATGCGATGTACATTTGTTCAAGTTAACAGTGTCGTACACGTAACAATTATGAACCTACCAACAAGCACAGATGTACGTTATTCCCTACCCATTTACCTGAAATGGAGAGGAAAATGTGAAGTTCCGGAACGAATCCCAATCATTCGGACGACGCCGTAATTCCTGGAAGTCAAAGAGAAAAACAACATTGTAAAAGTTAAAGTGAAATTACTTACTGTTGATTTTCAATAGTCATCTTTGTTTGACCAAACCAGTTCCCAATTTGAACTTGGATTGTACATTTGGTGTATATAAAAAAATGAACAAAGTTGATCATCATGATCATGTTACATTCGTCGGTTGTGTATAAAGTGGAAAGCGATTTCCCCATTATTCCTTCTTAATTACTGTATTAACACCACAGAAATTAGCAAATTCGGTTTTCATATGTTTTTCGAAATTGTCGAATTATCGTGTCCAACAGAATGTGAAAATTCTTTTAAAGAGTTACCCACTGTTGTTCCTTGGGTCTCGAAAACATTGTCATTATTCTTCGGTTTCGATCAGTTTTATGAACCCATAAACCGCTTGTCATAAAAACCCTATGTTATCTATTTAAAAAGATTCCACGGAAACCTATTTACATTTGATCTACCCTGTGCGAGCATGCACCCTCTTATGATTAAAAGGCTTTAACACTAATCTCAAGAAATAGTATAGTACTCCAATCCATTGTGTATTCTGATTGCTCCCGGCTGAAGGTCTTTATTTAGGCACGTTACCTATCAACTACATTCAGAGACGAATAAACGTGTTCACTTTTTGGTGGCAGTTCCCAGTGTCCCAGGGGAAAGGCTTCTTGTCATATTCATCTATAATAATTCAAGCAATTCAACTGCTTTCTCTTTTTCTCGCTCCCAGCCATATGTTTTATCACTAAACCATTTACACGGAAAATTCTAACTGTTCTTTTTGTGGGATGTTTGCCAAAACCGGTCACAGAACATCCAAAAACGAGTTCACCACGCCATTGATTTTCTACACACCTAGCCGGAAGAAAACAACGTGGCCTGAGACCAAAGCCAAACGGCGATGGCCGGGTTCGAACCTAGGAACTGAAGGCCCGGAGTAGGCCATTGATGTCAGTTTGAACTGCTTGACCACTACTGGAAAACATCACTTAAGCATTTGAACACCTCAAACGAAGAAAACGTCTTTTTTGTAGCTTTTACTTATTTTCTTGAGCTGTTGGTTTCTATATTCATCATTGTGGTTCCAATATACTAAGTCAACTGTGAGAAAATGAGACGATAACAAAAATGCCTTTCACCACATGACAAAACTGTATTACATTAACTTACCTCAGTATCTTGATCGTATATCTTATTTGTGAATCGACCGATCATCTTTCTCGACAATCGGCTGACAGTGGAAAGGTAAACTGGAGCAGCCTGCGGCAATTTTATCGGAAACACGTTAGCAGTTGCGGCCACTTGTGACAGAACAAAGTCAAACTTTCCTTCTGACTGTGAATGTGGTGCAATTTTGCGATCGGACACCTTTGGTAGGAGCGGTTTTCGTAGACCCTTCTGTGCCAAACAGCGTTCAAATGCGTCCCGATGGGTAGATTTGTTGTATAACTCATGCAACCGCTCTACCGTGAGAAATTGTCGCATTATAATCCCATTTTGTAGGAGAATACGCACAAATTCTGGTTTATCCTGAAGTAACGCTTCCATCATAGTAGGTTCAAGGCTCTCTGCATGAGTACGGAAATAGGAAATTGGGAGCAGTAACACTTTATTTCCTCGACAAAAAATAATCATGAATATAGATGGAGTGTACCGAAATAGCGTAACTCAGTCAGCTGGCTGACGTTCTATCAGCTTGTGATCAATCTGCAAACATAATAAAGCAAACTACAAACACAGTTGTATTATACAGCATAATTTGATCTGTACAGCGAGCAGTTTAACGCAGGTGCCGTTTTCTTGAGTTCTCAGTCATCATTTAAGCCTTCCCGGAAGCCACAGTAAGCGATCACAAGTTTTCAGCATATTGTACAATTAAAATAAAAGTAACTGCCGGCAACATAGCTGTATCCACTGGTGCTTGCAACCAGGTTGACTGTGGCCCTGTGATAACTCTTCAACGGAATCCTGAAACGACTATTACTATTTTTGGTGGAAGGGGAAATGAAAGACTTCGATTCCGTTCCACGATAAAGTTGGTCGGTCCGTTTGTTCCTTCACAGTGGCTTAGCTGTTCCCTGGTATACTTCCGCCATCTAAACCAGATGGACTTGATTCTCACTTGCAGATCCCTTAAACATCTTTCCCGCTGTAGAGGTATTCTCAAGATTGTCATGGTTGTTTTCATTATGTACAACAACTTTGATGCATGTGATAAATTCACCATCAATAAACTATATAAATAAAGATCAATGTCCGCATGTGCATCCTAGTAAATGCACATTTCAGCCCCGTACTCGCTTTAGATTTAAAACTCTTTCTTCACGTACTAGCAATTATTGAAATACTATTATCCAGTATATGGCCCTTATTTTGATAAATCAGATATGTACTAATAAGGGCATAAGAAATTACCGGTTGTGTTACCTTTTGTTTATTTTCACCGCAAGCGAGTATTTTGTCCCCGCTCGTGTTTTTTTCATATTATCTCGCCAAAACATTGACTTATGGGGGGGGCTTAAAACCCTATTTGATTAGAATTGAAAGTGAACAAATATAGTGGATACATTTTCAAATTGCTCTGTATCATCAGCGATACAAATTCACTGTTCCAACATAGGATCAAAGCCGGAAACTTGGAGGCAGATTTTGAGCATGTTATCTATTTGGTCAATAAAAAGGTTCTTACCATGTCTCCGAATCAGCAACCTATTAACAGAGAAAAGCCTTCAAGTATTTTTTCGGGAAAGACCCGGTTCGTGATCCTGTTTTTACAAAATCTGCGATACTAGAACACCAAACCTGGTGACAGGTGAAGGTGGAAGTAAAAATCTCACCCCCTCTGATTTGTTCGCCGAACGTGACATATTTCTTGATAAAATGATTTTGTGAGTCAATGAAGTCGAAAGATAAATAAAGTGCGTTAAAAACCACAACTTAAAAGCTTAAATTTGACTTCCAAATGAAACTGAAGTTAAATTTAAAGTAAATAAATTTCTCTTTAAAAACAACATATTCACATATCAGTGTAAATTCTTATTTGGGTTTTTCTTATGAAAAGCAATACACGCGCAAACAGAGCCAAATACCACCTAATAATACCGTATTACTTAAACAGTTCTTCGATAGTGTCTGGTGGTGAGTTTCTCTAGAATCTCCAGCTCTCTGTCTGGTTAGTTTTTGAACTGAGAATATTTTATAATTTACAAGCGGTAAAAATAGTTTTCAAACGCAAAGGAAAATATCTGCGGATGAACTTGGAACCCGCTGTAAAGACATGAGTTGCCAATGGCTTAAAACGTCTTTTTCACCTCATCCGGACTGAAATTAGGAGTATTGACATAGCAAATGATGAACCGGTGCTTGACAGCCAAGATGTGAAGTGGGTATGGGAAGGAATTTGTTGTGAAAAAAATTATCAACCTCATTAGTCACGAACATCGACGCTCTAAATCGAACGTTGATTGATCCAGCTATAGCCTACGAGCTATCGCGCTTTGCCACCATCCATGAACGTTTTTAGCCTATTCTAAGAGAAACTTTAATACAACTCTTAAAATCGATGAGGCTCTTTATAGTACGTTCGTGTTGATTACCTTTGTTTTCCTTCTAAAGAACGATGCCCGCATCCTACCTGAAGTTATGCCGATGGTTGCCAACGTTTTTTTTAATCAATTTATTCAATTTCTGAGCGATTGTGAGCAGTCATCATTACTCCTAATTAAAAAACCGCTAACTCTGACACTCTCTTTTTCAGTTTATGTTCTTCACTTCATCTAGTCATTGAGTGTGCTATTGTTGAACGACTACAGTCCAACAAATGTATCTTTCCCATTGGCCTAGAAACCTAAAAGAAGTAACCCAGAGATCGTATTCCCGATCTTCCATCTCAGAAACAACTCCCTGAATTCTTCACCTCAGCGAATTCTGCTTGACAAACTGGAATATTTCGCTTGACCACCTACCGTAATTAGAACATTGTTCTTTATGAAGAAAGCAACTCACACATCTCCAAATTGATCTCTTTTTGTTTATTCTGCAATATTGTATAAGACAGTGTTATTATTTTTATCCCTGTCTGTTATTGACTGAAATGCGGACACAGATACCTGTACCGGTCATTGCAATACAATACAAAACAAGAAAAGAGATTTAAAGACGGCATATGCATGATTGATTTGAATCTCGTCGATATCTAGTATTAGCTTTTTATTTGTTCATGAACCACTGTTTTTTTTAATACTGTTCCTGTCACCTCTGAAGCTCAAATCGATCAATTGATTCAAGGTTAAATAGCAAGCACAAAGCTTTTGTATTTATGTCATCTTTTGCCAAAACCAAATCGTAAATCTCTCTGTCTTCTATTTCTCTCTGTGGTCACATGTCTGAACAACAAGATAATCTTTTGAAATCAAATGCATCGAATGCAGATTCATTTACATTTTAGTTCATTCAATTTATCTTTCATTTGTAGTCCTCCCCCTCCCCCAATACATCTAGTGACTCTCCCTGGTGTGGTGTTACTAAGATAATACAAGAATATCGACCAGAAAGCGGACTGCGAAGGTAGATCTTTGAAAACCTTCACACTAGATTTGTTGAGTGGAATATACCGAGTATAGGCATGTTTAGGCTTAGTAAGGTATTAAATCTATAAAGGCTGCAGTTGTTTGTGTGGTATGGTACCACAGCTGGTATAGCATACGTGTGGGTTAGAATCCCTACAATTCAATTTAATGATCAACCACTCAGGAATCTGAACACTCATTCTTCATCGGAGGATCAATAAGAGTACAACATACACGCACATCTTACCTGGTTCAACACGTACTCCCTGCCGGAAAATCTTCTCCTCAGCAATATCACTTCGATTCCAAGTGAATGCCAACTCCAGTTGAGTGTTGATTCGAGAGTTTGTTTTGATCAGAGCAAACAAAATGGCCAGATCCAAATCATCTGATTTGTTCATATCAAATGTGGTGATTAATTTGGGGTCACGGAGAATTTCAATAATCATTTCCAATGCACTGTCTGCTTTAGCCTTCCCCGATATGGGGATCAACTTTTGCAGAAGAATACTTTCTTCTTCCGGACGGAAAGCTGTGAAGTCTCTTCACAGCGGACGAGAATAAAATAGAAACACAGTTTAAGGTGAAATGGATCGGAATAATTGACCATAAAGTGAATCAGATTTATTGTTTTGTAGATTGCTAAATTATTGTCCAGGTTTGAAACTTTCAAGTGTTGATCTGGAATAGTATTTACAAAAGTACAGGTTTTTCGACCAGATGAATAATTGGACTGCACAAACGAGATGACTGTGTAAGTTGACATTGTCCCAATATAGAGATTACAACCATATCTTGATATTTTGCTGAATTGAACACAGGATTATCATACTAGTAGCGGAAAAAATGTTGCGCATGTTTGGGTAACAGTTTCTAAAATATTTCGCTATCTACCTGCTCTTTCGGGTTTCTCACAACCGCCCTTTTTTATCTGACTTGCACATGCTCCCCCCTCCCCCCATCTGCACGCTATAGGGCGTAGTTTTGAAGAGGGCTCGCTTTCGCCGTGAGCGCACAGTTTCTCAGTCCCGATTGATTTTACCCCATCCACTCAAGCACGAACACTCACAGCAAACAAACACAGTCATCAGAGTGCATAACCACACGCCGAAGGGAAACGCCTCTTGGTCTTGGACTAAGAATAACCTGTAGAGCTTGAGTAGGAATAGCGTCTTGGCATACAGTGAATAAACAGTTCCTATTCCCATTCCACGGGCGTCGATATATGTAGGGGTAAGTGTCATATCTGGTGTAAAATGCTAGTAAGACCACTTTGTACCCAAAGGTGAAAGACTACCTTGTGAGCTGTTAACGCAGATTTCGAATTCTATTCGGTGAGGTCAGACGTAAACCCTAATAAAGAATGAGCAATGCATTTAGCCGTGCCAAAGATTCTTGCATCCATGGTTTGCCTATTTCAGTGAATTAAATTTTGGCTCTATTATCGTTGCTCCACAGATCACGAGTGAATGTAGTTGTCGGTCTACAAGGAAGTTCGGATTATTTGGCGACACTCTGAACTCAAAACAAAACGATCAAGTACGATAATTTGTCAGTTTCTTACCTAATCCTTTGAATACGGTTTAAGAACACCGTGAGGGATCAGGAAAGAAAAGCACTACCTAAAATTACTTATCCTCTGTAATGTGATCCTCTGTCCAGCTCCTTTTTAGCGCGTAAAATCCTGAATTATCCATTATATTTTTCCGTGTTATGTAATTTATTATTCAAACCTTTGGGTTATTTCACTAGAACGACACATTTATGCTTGAAATGAAGCAAGTTGAAGAAGCACTCTCAGTAACAATAAGCAATTCCTTCCATCTCAGAAGATTTTGATTCAACGATTTGTGTCTCACTGAAGAAAACAACAACAACAACAACCTCTGATATTTTGAGTGCTGAAGCTTTGACATAAAACAGTCTGATCGGTAAATACTAAAGCACTTGCTCAACTCACTTGCTTGGTTGTTTCATCCGGAAATAGAATGCCAGATTCATCAAATCCGAAGCTCGACCGGTACCGCAACAGACCACAACCGGTATTCGTTCCCGAATGCAATCCCGTGCGTCAATGAACACATCGTGGCCACCCTCAACTACAACAAGCACTACGGGAATACCCCAACCGCCGGCTAGAATAAGCGAAGGAAGAAAAACAGCGATAACGTAATAATCTTTGCGATCAAACTTAGGATAACTGTTTCGTGTTAGATTGAAGGTGTACCGAGGCCTTGCTAGCCTAAATTGCAACAGTGAATTCAAACTTTCTGTCGTTTAAATGAATTCGTTGGAATATTTTCAATGTTTACATTCATGTTGTGCTTAATAGATGAAATTTTAACTACATTTATCGATAATAATGGTGGTTACCTTCAACCCTACTGATGTGCTAATCTGATAGGTTATGCATACATATGTTCCTCAAGAGAGCTGCTGGTTTCGCGATAACTTTACTGTTTGACTATAATTTTTAAAAAGAAAAAGGCGTAGTCGAATTGGGTTAGCCATCATTTTACAATCTGGTTAATTTGAGTGAAATACTTTATTAGAAAATGTTAAATATTTCCACTGTAATTCAATTTGCATAATCCCACATTGTGTTCCCAATCAAATTGAAAGTTATTTCGTAGCTTGCTGTAATTTCCGACAAATAACGTTTACTAGAAACCATAAAGGTAAATTTAGTCACCCAGACATCCAGTCATTCGTCTTGGTGTTCACGAAATATCATTCACGTGACACTCGTATTCATTCTTCATACAATAGCACAGTGACAATCGTTTATGTTTCATCGATCGAGACAAAAAGTAGACTTTGTGTACCAATCAACTCCAAAGAATCTGTGTGAAAAGATGTTTTAGATGCTTGTTTATGCATACCGATCTACGTGAATGTAGACGGCGTCTACACCTATTTGTACAGCCGTATCATGCAAGGGATCCGGGATTCAAACCCTGTATATGACGGTAG
>UZAN01042527.1:0-13636 GCA_900618425.1 Echinostoma caproni | reverse complement strand
TATTCTCTATATATATATATATATATATATATATATATGTATATATATATATATGTATATATATATATATGTGTGTCTGTGTGTGTGTGAAATACCGCTAAAAGAGCATGATGCCAGGCAATTGTAGGAACAAAACTGGAACGAAAATGGAAAGTTTCTTGAAAGAGAATATAATGTTGAAGCTTAGTAAAAAAAGGATATCACATATTGACCAGACATGTAAAAATAAAGAAACACTTCGGTCTAACTTACCCTGTTGCGGTAACGCCATTTGTTTGCCCAGGCGAGCGCGAAACTTCGCAGACTCACTGCCACCATAGCGCAAGCGTTTTCCCTCGTCCACAAAAATATAGTGCGTGTGATTCTCATTCAGGGAGACCGGACGACCTGTCTCGATCACATTGGAAACCCGGTATAGGACTGGGGTCGAGTAGCTCTGTTCTCAAAGGATTTAAAGCAGAAAACGAGCACCCCAATGAAACACAAGTGAAAACCATGGGCAACAGTTTACCAAATCTTTTGAAATGATTGCCTTATTTAAATTGCTTTGGTTCATAAATATCAATCGCTGCCATTTTTCCAACCGATACCGAAAACGGAGTTGTGCAAAATCTTTCAGAAAAATTGAATCGGAAAAACAAAATGGTTGTCATGTAATAAAAATTGGCTAAACGTAGACGAGGGCGGTGGGGTTCGAATACAGTACATCTGGTGTTATTCAATGGTGACCGGAACCGGGTGATTACTGCAGAAGAAAGATTTGATAAATATTTCTGCTTCCAACCCGTTGAATGGATGGTCTCTACATATTTCAACCAATAAAACGGTTTCGATTTTTTCATTGCTTGATTTACGCCCCCCCCCCNCCCCCCACACACACACTTTATCTTATCAGATTCGTTTAGATATCCCTTTACAGTCCGTCATTCTGGTACACCACTAGCGGTCCAACAAAATGCTTTGTAAAAATAGCATCGGCTGTGGAAGTCCCTCATAATGGCTCCTCGCGATGCTCGTGTAGCCAATGGAAACAGGGAAAAGAAGTCGAGTTTATTAGCAAAAGCTGGAAAAAACTAGCTGCAAATCTACATAGAAGCATCATGAGTAGCGATCGGCGCATGTCATGGATTTAGAATTCTCTGGTTTAACAGACGTGCAAACTCCGTCAAAAGAAGCTCCTAATAATTCAGAAACAAAAACAGTTATCTGTTAAGCAATTTTTAATTGAGATTTAATGAAAACCCGTCTGTGTCGACAGCATATTCCGGCTTGAGTGACCGAGTGGTGCAACAAACTGAAAAACTGACAATCCAAAGACTCCCTTCAACTCTGTGTTTATTTTTAGTTTTCGCAGTTTCTGAACGTCGTCTGTCGTAGACAATGATATAGGCTTCAAGCACATGTGCCTTTGCGATCTTCAACCGCTCTTTGTCGAACGGTAGCATGGGTTTTAAACTTCAGATGAATTCATTATTACACCTGCCCTACAGTTCAAAGCTTGGTATGGTTTTAACTTTTTAATGGCCACGAAATTCATATATAGTTGTTACTAGGTATAGATCTATCAAACTACTTTTATTAGTAATACGAAAATAATGAGTGCGTCAGTTTGACCTAGTGGATTCCAAAATTTACCTAGCTATGGGATACTGAACTAATTTTAAACTCTGTACTATTTGAATAAAGAAGTAATTTGGAGTAGAAACGTACACATACTTTCAAATGGGTGTAACTTACACTGCAAATGAGTTCATCTCGATTGAGAACGTAACCCCATGGAGAAATGCCTAAGCAACGTAACTGATTCGACAGGCGACGACGGTCGAAATGCCACGTCTGTCCTTCCTGAAGCGCGTCGCCCACCACACGAACAATGCCCAAATTCAGTCCGGAAGTGACGATCCATGCATTTGTGGTTTGGGCAGCCTGAATTAGACCCTACAAACGGATCCATACCGATCAATCGAAATGAAATGTTTTGAAACGACTGGTTAGCTGAGAGACTCAGGTCACCTCCGGAGTTCATTCTCAAGGAATTAAGGATCTGACAAATGGCCAGTATCTATGTGAATAGATGGATCCAAATCCGTACCTTGATTTTCTATGGCGTCTTAAGGAGATCAATCCTCTATTGTAAAATTTTACTTTGAATAATATCACAAAAGTTCACCTTTTATCAAATTACTGGAGAAATTATAATAAAACTCACTTCCAGCTCAAGCTATTCACAGAGTCAAATTATTTATCTATAATAATTTCTCATGCAAAGTCGAAAATCAATTTTTTCGCGTGATACTGTGCATCCCTGGGTGTCACAGATAGTTAAATGTTCCTCGTTTAAAGGTTCAATCGTTATAAGCGGGAAATCAAGCGATTCAAGTTGCTTTAGTCCTCACTCCAGTGATACCTAAAATCAGCAAAGTGTTGTAGATCCTCAAGTAAAGGCATCTGAATTATTAGTGCGGGTTCGAACAGTGAATTCATTCAATCAGAAACTAGTGTCTTACGAAGCGTATATCTGTTCTTTACACGCTTCTACGTCGTTTTTGCTCCTCTTCGCGGAACCAGCAGCGTCGATCAGAATGGAGGTTAACGATGTGGGTCTGTCTTTGTTTAGAGCACATTTGTTTCTTTGTATACAACGCATCCTAATCAATCCAGATTGTTGCATTCAGATAGTTATTTATAAGCACTAAAATAATGGCAGATACTTTGGATTAGAAGACAATATTACCAACTGATCACCACTCCAACACCACGAAAATAATCACATGTGGATATCAGAAAACGATAATCGAATTTCAACATTGACATTCACTCGGTAAATTTTTGAGGCCTATTCAGGCTTCGTTTTGATAATTGGTTGATTATGATCACAGAGTGTGCTGGTCACCAAAACTAGAGTAAATTCATCCCAAATATTGACTATCGGGGACATCGTTTTTTAGTAAATAGATTCTCTGGCAAAAATTAAAAATGGATTGATTTAACACTCGCAGACGCAAACCATGAAAATCGAGTTGATTATTTAAAAATTTCGAGGTTGAACTGATCATGTCTCCATCGTGAAATTAGCCATGAAAGACAGATATCCTCTCCACTACTTCATCATCCCTACCTTGTTTGATCTAGAATCGATATTTACCCAGTTAAATGCATCATACTCTGACCTTACTGTACCTGATTGCGTGTGTCAGAGAAATACTTCTATCTTATACATCTGCTGTACGGAAATGAACAAAACAGAATTTTTGGTTTGAGCCTATTAAATCTTGAGTTAATGTTGGAAGTGGATCCAACCGTAATCTAGTATGGTGAAATCGGCATTTTCGAGGCCTTTAGTTATTTCATCTGGAGCGTGCATATGATATTTTTGCTGTTCAGAGATGTTTTAGGCTGTTGCAAATAATTTGGAATTCATTGTATTTTTCTTCGACACGTGTTTGACAAATTCAAAGTGTAAAGTACCTTTGGAATATTGAGTTACTCTTACTTCCATTCTCCTTCTAATCAAGAAGACAACACGCATCGTAGTCGAGGATTCGTATCACTTCTCGGAAATTCCATCTAGTTACTCGTGAACGGCCAATTATTTGATGAATATCAGTCAGATCAGTGACACTGTGTGCGGCACGAATACGATTGTTACGCCTAAGGGATGAATGTAGGCTCTGTTGATGTTTGAACTCCCTGGTCCACACATCACAGCTGAAGTCTAGAGATAAAAATGGAGGAGTAGCACTGCGCTTGGATGAAAATTACTGAGCTATCGTAATCACGCCATACTTGACATGTATGTAATGCGTGTTTCAGATGGAACAATACAGTTGGGCTAAGATAGTTACAAGTAGGGTCAGATCAAGACCTGAATTGGCAACACACTTTCTCTCTCTACTCATGGTTTATTAAAGCTTTTCCCCTCATCGAATGAGTTTTAAAACAAATTTTATAAGATAAAATCTAAAGTGCATATGGTATACTTATTGTCATTCTTACATTTTTATTGAAACCAAAAGCAATAGAATTATGATTAAAAACTCTATGGGCTTTGGATCTGCCAAACAACGCGTTTCCTTGTTTATTTCAACTGACACCACTCCAGCTGATTAACACTATCCAAACCGAAAATGTTTGCACTTTAAAAGTGTGTACACGGTCAAATTCAACCGTGATTGTATGTTCCCGTTACCCCTTTTAGGATAAGGAAGCTGTATATTGGTTAATAATTTGTATTGTCAACCTCTGCTTTCAGTTGCCTCGGCCAACTATCATAGTTATGCCAGTGTTGAAATTCTTTATGTAATATATGGACATTGTTGCCCTTTCTTGTTTAAAGCTTCTCTTGGAATCCTGATGTTTATATTATCCTTCTCCCTAATTAGACCACCTATGAAGTCTTAAATACTTTTGATCGGATGGGGATCTAGCGAGTAGGTTGATTAGAGGCTAGAGAGAAACTGTCGTACATAATTTTGAGCGTGACATTTCATTCTGGAGGATCCATTCTCTCATCCTAGAGATCGCTTGGTTTAGGCGTTTTCTTAAGTTTCCAAGGTCAAATATTTTTTCACAGTTCTTCTTTTAATGTCAAATTAGCACTTCTATTCCACAATATTACTTGGGGCGGACAACAATAACTAAGTATGCTGCAGTGCATTGACCGCACCGGCTGAGGACATTTAATTACAATGGGAAGCCCTATCGTCTGTTTAACTCAGGTCGGATACCGTTATCTCAATTATGAATGCGGAGCAGTCACAGCAGATTGAGACAAAAACAATTGAAATGTGAAATGACCGAAATGTGAAGCGTGAGTGAAGATGCTGGTGCACCACTCTGTTCTGAACTCACACATTAGGTGCGGCGTCTTAAAAATGTGACTGTAGCGAAAGAAAATTAAACATTCAAACATAAATTGCCTACGAAACTCATGGTAACATCAAATTGCAAAGAATAGAAATTGCACTAAAAAACTGTTCCCTAAGAAATAATCCATCACGGCATCGCATTTTACACGTGATTCCGTTGATGCTCAGGTCTTCCGGTCACAAGTTCAATGAACGGCTGATGATCGGATGTTTTGTGAATAATATATTTTCGTTTGCAATAACCAGCGGAATTTCCTCTCTGGTGATTGGCCTATCTGAAGCATGTCCGTACTTTCATTCTGCGATATCCAGTACATTCTCTCGAACTGTCATTAGTCATCTCCTTAAAGTACATGCTGCGCTCCATTTCACCAGCGTTTCCCCTACATCGCCGTAGTTGTCTTTGTTCAAAAAAGTTGTCCATGAAGTCCTTGTCCTTACAGTTCACAAATTCCTGACGCATTGTGATATGGATATCTAGAGCTCGCAGAATCCGCCGAAAACAAATCTAGATAACCTCATGCTTATCTCCAGCGTGCTCAGAACTAATGGCTACCATTTCATTTAACAAAATGTGATGGGACAGGTACCAAAAGTATACACTGATAGGGTGGGAGGGAAAGACTTGTTCGTTATTTTTCCTTTTAAGGGCACAGTTGCCGCTGAAACCTTCATAAGATGACTGAATGAAGCGATAAAAGGTACATTCAACGCCGCGCATCTACATTGGCCTTTCATAAGTTCGCCAATGATAACCGCATTGATTATAGTGGACTGCCTTTGTTCACCTCTTCAATGATTGTTTATTCGTTAAGATGCGTTTGTAACGCACTCCACGTCGGTCGTACGGTACGACAGTTAACCATCCGCATAAAGGAACACCATCCGCGCTAGATGAGTGAAGGTGGTTCGGGATCTATCCCAAGAGTCATAACTTCCCTGAATTTTACCTGCTCTTTTAATCCCAATCGGAACATCTGGTGAACGCAGCAAGTGTTCCAACCGACTCCATTTTTGAAATATACCAAGATAAGAAATGCATCTGGACTCAGTCCAATGTGGTGCGGTGCAGAGTTCAGTTGACGTAATAAGAGATGACTCGGAACAATGAATGGGAGAAATTCACATTCAGTAACGTGAAAAGGTTTAAGTAGGACAAAAAGGATGGCTTGGTACACTACAAAAATGACTTACGAAAAGGAGCACACGACACACAATGTTTCAAACAAGGTACAGTTATTTTCTGAAGAGTTTTAAGTGCAGCAGAATGAATACTGTCAGTGATACTAAATGAAAACACAAAGGCAAAAATTACTTTCGGACACTCAAAAATCATCTCTTTCTCTTCTTCTACGGATAGAGCATATCAAATCATATGGAAACCGGACGAGTTGTCTATTCGCAAAACATACTGCTTGAAAACTTAGCTGTTTGTATGATATACGCCTGATAAACTGGACATTCCTAATCTCTGATTTAAATCCGATGAAAAATGCACGGGAGTCTGAATAAGACGTGTATCTGATAAGCACAATTTGCTCAGGCTACAAACCAACTGAAGAATGCCATCGTTGAAGAATGGAAGAAATTGCAAGCAGTACTATAGGAGTCTTTGATCGACTACAGACCAAGAAAGTTTATGTTACCATTTACGAACAACCGACAGCTTTTTCTGAACTGCGATTATTTTATTATCCACTCGGATCGGCCTTAAAAGTATTTCGCACCACCATAGAGTACTGTGTACAATATTCAGAGTTTCATTCAAGCTAATACAACTTCTTCTAGGAATCTAGTGGGTGAGTGCGTTGTGTAACAAGATTTCGAATTTTAATGTTCCAGGAAAAATCGTGGTGTGGACGTGCGAAGAAAACGAATTGCCCTAAAAGCGTTTAGCTCAGTATAGTTGGTACACCATTGGGCAGCTATGATGACCTCATTTTCAGACATGATTATTTGTGCTAAGCGGAGTTGCAGTTAATATGGATGGACCGAAAATTTCGGATGACTTGAAATGCTTCAACAGTATTGTTTTTGGAGATCATATGTGTGATCAGTAAGTTCATTTGAACCCTTATTCTTTCATCGACTGTATTTTACCCAGAGTGAGTCAGTCGCACAAAGCTGAGGATTTGTAAAAATGCGAAAGTGGCATTTTAAGCCCTACTGACAGTATATAATCTATCCTGGTCAATATTTTACAGCTTGCCAGGAGAGCAAGCCCTACGCACTGCCTTCATAGCAAAGGTATTCTAATCAAAGTGAGGGGCAGAAAAGCTAGCAACTGTGGCTATAACCGGACAATTGCAATTGCAATTCATCTAGAGTAGTTGGATCAAAACCCTGATTCTAAGCAATCCAATAAAAGGCGTACAAATGAGACACAAATCTACTGGTTGTAGCCGTGGCCACCACCTTGATCGGGCATTGAGATGTGATGGACACTTGGACGTTCGACCCCGTCCAAAGGGTGCACGATTCCATGAACCGGACACCGGCCCCAATCGATTGCAATTCTCTCACACCGCTGCAATATCTAATGGGTCAGACTTAAGCTAGTCAAAGGGTACAGTTTTACATTCCCCATGAAAATTCACCTGTTTTGAAGTGGGCAACTTGACAGTATTTCACTCACTAGCAAATTATAGACCGATTTCTTTTTTATATAGATTATTGTATCGTGTCTTGTTTGAAAGCACAGTCGGTAAGCAGACTTATGAAACAGCGTAAATATAACAATGATAAGGCAAACTTGATATATTAGATAAATAATGTGATTTATATGCGTCAAATCGAGACCTTCAAAACACTGCTGTAAGTGGGTGCTCGGGTTTTATGGTTAATAGGTTTACCTCGGTTTCGTTGCTAGCTCTTCATTCAAAAGTAGCACTATATTGTTTTTGTACACAACTCTGTACCGTTCTATCGAGAACCCCGCCCTCCCCCCCCCCACCGCCTTGCGAGTTAAAAATTCATCTCCTTTCTCACAGGCATTTTCACCAATCTTTGCTCTCTAACCAATTAGGCCATTCGAACTCCAGTCACAAACACTGAGGTTGAATTACTGCTCAAATGGCTAACCGCATTTGAATACAACCTGGGAGTAGTTGAAAAATAGAACACCCGACTCTAGTTAAACAACGCTCAGCCAAGAAGCTGATGCAGGACATACCATGTGTGTATATAAGTATTACTTCTCACTTGCAATGACAGTACAATGAGTAAATGTGCTCTCGGGAGCGATAAGCGGAACCATATATTTTTTTGACAAAAGAGGGAGAAAAATCAATTGTTCAACGTTCATCAATACCTATGCACGTAAATGCATTTTCATCGTTGGGGTGGTGGTGGCGCAGTGGTTTAGTCGCTGATCACTGGCGTGCTTTGGACCGTATGGTCCGAAGTTTGAGCCCCGCCACCGCTACCCGACTTTGGTAGTAGGCAGCTCTGCTGTCCTCCGGCTCAATACCACGCCTAACCTATCGGGGCCTTATATGGTTCACTACTCCAAGTCCTGGAGCTTAGGTTGCCGGTTTCCACCACTGAACAGAAGGTCCTCGTGACTATGGGGTTTGCCTAGTCTGTTGTTCATCACACTTAAATGTGTAGTAAAAAGAATAGCAAATGTAGCTTGAAATTTGCTTCTTTCCGTCATTTTCAATCGAACTGAACTAAATGACAAAAATTATTTACTGTTGAAGAAATATTATAATTAAACGGTTACTTGTGAACATCATGATAGGCTATCTTTTCAACCCGGGCTGAAGGAATGAAAGTGATCAAATTGCGTTCAGATATGCTTCCTGCCTAAAGTTTGACGAATGTGATATGAATTGAAAAAGATCTCACGTCTTTTCTCTTACTTTTCTCTATTCTTCTTCCTGAGTCCGAAGAAACAAACTTTTCTGTTTTGTGTTCGTTCTTGCTACCGAATTTACGGTTAAAAATAATTAAACTATGAAATTAATACTTTTTAAAGAACTAAAATATTCCTAAGAACTGGAACCTTCATCTTTTGACACCAGAAAGCTTTGGTGTAATCAACCCCACTAGTCGGTTTATCTCATCTAACAAATGGTAACTTCTTTTATTAACATAAAACTACATCCTCTATTTTGTTTTTATGCTTATAATGATGTAAAACCTCGTGCTGCTCGTATTTGTACTGACAAGATCGAAATTCCATGAGCATTCGAAATTTCAATTCTCGGAGGATATAACACAAATACAAATCGGTAGCATTAATACAGTATCCAAAACCGGCGCACTAAAGGGCATGGTCAATCACTGTAATCATTGAGCTGAACTGAACCACCGTGATAGTAATTGCTTTGAGAAGTTAATGGCTAAATAGTTATTGTTTAATATCCCAGTTTGATTACAGGGCACCAAAGACTTTAAAAAGCACTGCAAGGTATCGATGAAATTTTCCTATGGTTGTATATTTATATTGATAGAGGTTTAACCAAAAGGAGTCACTCCTGTCTCATCACCAAAGGTCTATACTAGCAAATGGTGAAATCGAAAAAACAATGACATTGCACTTCTATTGTAGTTATTATTTAAAAGAATACAACCATACCTCACATATCTTATACAAATGACATTCCGGCGGTCATCTTTAGTTAATTTCATATTCATACAAAATAACTTACTGTATTGAACACATCCTTTCGTCGACCCTCAAGCGCAAAATTTTTTGCCCCACCAATAACTGATATGCAAAGACTGGGTTTGTGTGGTTCCATCATATGCCAATGGTCTTTCATCAGCTCCATCACATCTTCCAACTTATCCTTATCGGAAATTCGAACGAACTAAAGTAATATAAAAATAACAATGCAATGCTGTATAAAGACAGTGAAACACCAATCTGTTATATTCAATTCATTGGATAGAAAATATATATTACAATCAGTAATTGAGAACACGGTCGCAGCCAAGCAAAAATCATCAGGCAGCAAATGAGATATTCCAGTGAAGGATATAAGGTTTTTCGACACACACATTGGCTACAAGACAACGGGTAGAGGACTCAGTTTACCAAACTATGGCCGCCTATTGCAGTGAAACAGGAATTGAGTCACGATTTTAAAAATGAACATTTGTGTGGCCCAAGCAAATAGAGATATTCTAGAATAAACCCATTGTAAAATTAGAACACGAGCTCCAGGGCCTTCCAAATTCAATATAATTTTACTTCCAGCAATCTACCGTTGATCTACTGATGCTCGATTTACATATGTAGTGAGCATCAATCGACAGTCAGGAAATACCCACATGTACCATTGGACATAAACATTGGCAAGAAAAGCTACCATATTTTTTTTTGTTCGCAGCATTTAGGTCCTAAATATCAAGTGTTCTCAAAGGCTGCAGCACCTCCTTCCGCATGGATGAGATCCGTTCTCATTTCTTGATTGGAAAGTTTGATGACCGATAAGGTTTGATTTTTTCCTGCTCTTTTCTTGATTTCTAGTGATGATGTTATCTCCTGTTTTTTGAATCATATTCACAGCATTGCTGGTAACACCACTTTGTACTCTTTCTTTTAATATTTCTCTTTTCTCAGCAAAAAAGTTAATCACTCCGTAGTTTTGTTTCTCCTTGAAGATGCTGCAGTTGTAACTTATTCAATACCGTCAAAACCTCATTCATATACATCTTTCTTAAACGCTAATTTTACTCTTAATAAGATTCCAGTAGTAGATAAATATATCTTTTAAACAGTTAATAAACATTATGTTTGACTTTTATATGTAAAAGTATTTCTGTGTTGTTAGGTTATGTATATTAGTATCTAAGCCCTAAATCAAGGTAGGAAGGTTTCTCTCATCAGGATTCGCATTTTGCTGTTCAAGTTTGAAATAGACGTCAAACAATCGACAAAGGTTTCTTGCACTGATCCACTTCCAGTGATTTAGAGCTGCTTATCATATATCCCATATACATATATAGAACTGGCTTGCAAACAAGCAGAATACAAAAGCGGTAGCAAGAATAAAAGATAAAAGGAGATTTGGGTACAAAAGGAAAACGATGCCGAAATACAATTAGAGAAAACAAAAGACAACAACGATGCTCTTGTTTGATTTTGCCTACAACTGTTGATACATTCTGCTCAAGATATTGAAACTATTTTATAAGAAAACAACTCTAGTTATCACCTATAATATTATTCAAAACATGGAAGATTTATAATTTTTCGCATTCGATAAAATCTAAGTTTGAACGGTCATCCCAAAAGGTTTCAGCTGGAATTTCGACCATGCCAACTTATAGAATTGTATGCGAAAAGAAACGAATTGGTCTTAGTAATAACAAATCGAGAAGAAATATTTCAAAAATTAAAACCGGACAAATAACATAAATCAAAGTTTATTTTAGTGCCTTTTTATTCAAACTATTTCACAAAAATTCCAAAACGTTTGTTGTTGTTCTGTGTTTGTTGCATTACATGAGCTTTATTTAGTTACTATTCAACAGCATTGGTGCCTATCAGCATTCTAGATTTAATCACATTCACATAGTGTTAGAGAATAGTGAAATAAAATAATATTAGTTCTATGATAAACTGGTGTTAGAAGCAATAGTAGTATTATTAGGAAATTTCTAAATACTAAAACAATCAAACATCGCAAATGTCATCATCCCTCCGTTTCACCCAAATAGTGGTGGTAAAGAGAGGATATTTAGAGAGAATTTGAAAGTGAAGTTCGAGATTCTCGCAATTTTAAACTTTCTTCTCGTTTTTGTTAAAATTTTTATTTTGCTAAATACTCTGTGTTATCCCTTGGGAGCTTTAAATCTAATCCCGTCATGTTATATATTGTTGTCTTTAGTAACCTCGTTTGTTCTTAAGACAGTGTTATATATATATATATATATTCTCATGCACTGCATTCTCAGACTTTTTTCAAGTTATTAGCAAATTGCTAGTATGTCATCTCCGCGCCGCTTAATATAACCTTTATCTAGGTCCGGTCATATTAGTTCATGTTTCTGGGACGAAAACAGGCTTTCTCATAGGGTGCGTCTAGGTTCATACACCTGTAGGATTTGGAATCTCCTCAAATGATCGGACGCTAAAATTGTTATCATGGATTGTGATGGTTAGTTTACATTCTGCAGTAGCGATTAGTAATGATGGGTTCACTGCAGGGAATACTGTTGAGTGTTATATCAAAAAGGTTTACAGCAGAAGCGGTAAAAATAAGAACTAGCAACACAATTGTAGAGTCTCACTTTTGCATTCAAATTAGAGACCAGTAGCTGTGACATGATCAGCACATGTACGATGTTTTCAGTATACACCTGGGAGTTGCAATAGTGAAAGACTCACTGTGATACATTCGAGTGCGTGATATATGATGTACGCTGCATGATAGGGTGATGTATTTATCGTGCCCAGTGTGCAATTGATCTTTTTTCTTTTCCCTTTCTTTTTACGGCCTCGCGAAACTACTTACAATAGATGTGTTTGGCGAAAACTACTCTCGTGATTACCTCGTTTTATTCATCACATGAACGTTGATCGAAGACCAACAGAAGTACACTCCTATTACGTCCAACGTTTATACTGGCTCTCGCTGTCAGCGCATGGTGGCCACACCGGTCCTCTACTCTATGCATAAATCAAAACCTCGATAGAAGAACCAGTGTAGAACGAACAACAAGCAGAATAGTTCTCTTGTTTGTGGCATGGAATACCGCATTTAACAAACGGTAATTATGAACACATTTGAGGGGTAATTTGTTAGGAATTATAGCATGCGTCTGCGTAGAAAATGTTGCGAATTACTGAGCGCAAAAAAGCCCACTGTGCAAACACAGCAGTATTAACACCGTGGGGTCAATAAACTAGTGTATCGACCCTGATGATTAGTAGGGTCGTTATTCAAAGGTCAATTGTTATTCAAAGGGATTTCAGTTATGTGATATGACATCATACATGGTAGTAGCATGTCATTATTCAATCGAAATGTAAATACCTCCGTCAGACGTTGACTCATCGCTGTTTCCGTCAGGAAGTCAATTTGACCGAACGCTCTTGTAGGTTCTATATATTTCAAATGAGTTTCCTCCGACCATTTTAGTCCGCTTAACGATTCGTCTTGGAAGGATTAAAAATGAATATACAGTATCATTTAAACTTACCATGATCCTGATGTCCTTCAGCATATTCACCGCAATAACAGCTATAAAAATGTGAGTGGAAAAAAAGCGACTACCGAGGAACATCGCCTTCTTTGATAATTGTCTTTGGGTTTGAAACGAAAAATGCACACTCCCGGCAGCTGAAATGCTTGATAATGAATTCTTTCTTAATCTGAGAGAATAAAAAGTAGACCTATCGTACTTCTTTGTAAAACTTGGCCTGCTCTTCCGCTTTCACGTTTCGGAAACTTTTGGGGCGAGTCATTATCATGTACCAATCGAGATAACAAGCTAATTCACAAGCACATGCTAACGAGTGATGTTAAATTTTCGCCTAATTTTCAAGGTCGTCGCTTGTATCAATTACCAAAATGATACATCTCAAAAAGAAAGGTCACTTGGCAAGACTGTACTGAACATGCAGATTCTCGCACTTATAAACTGATAGCTCCCACTGTGTCTCGATTGTCAGATAGTTACACGAATGTGTGCTGGAAAATATACACGCATGCGGTACATGTCCGCGCGGTTTAAATTTTCGAATTGAACTTGGTCAGGTCAGGTCAGGTTGCACAGGACTGGTAGTGGCCACAGGCCAATCAAGCGAGCGA
>UZAN01042525.1:15518-36811 GCA_900618425.1 Echinostoma caproni | reverse complement strand
CGTTCATTGGCTCGTTGATCACATAACTCACCGATCAGCCCAGAAGTAATTGGTTTGAATCCAAAGTAGAAAACGCGGGAAGACGTTGGTCCATCTACGCTTTCCACAGAGGCACTTCCGAGGCTGAGATTGGCACTGCATATAGTTTTAGCAACTACAAGCAGCGGGATTCGTTTGTTCGCGAGATAAAGTTACCCGAGCATTACGGGTTTCCAGTCCTCAGAATTTTTGGATTGCACAAATGACTATCTACATAAGCGGAGGGAATCCAGATGAATACAATCTCGCGTCAGTCATTGGCTGAAAACAACGCAGTTTTTGTCCTCTCCTCTGCGTGAGACGCCGCCGGTCACAGATACAACGCGAAGTTAGTCTTTTTAGCCTCCAGTGAGATCCCACTCAGAGAATACGGGAATAGCCATAATCTCATGGTTAACCGTGAATAAGCTGGGCCTAGGCTCATGGAATACGCGATCGCGGACCATTAGCGGCAGTGCTCGAAGATGTGGTAAAATCCCCTTTTAGCAAGGGTTCTCCACAGAAAACACCTCACGTGTCTGAGGACAGCGCCGTAACATGGCGAGTGTGGCTCAACACTAAATATAACCATCGCCCCCTGCTGAGATCCGTTGTTCGAAAAGGTTTTCCAGAAGAGGCGAATAAACTAAAAACTGACCACTCGTTCATCTGGGACACCGCTGCTGCCTTGCAGTCTGCGCTTGGTTGCCCAAATGCTAGAATGTATTTTGAACAGGGCCCATTCTAGAATGGGCGACCAAGTCGTGCAACAGCCCACAACGAATACAATTATGATCTATTTGCTTTCTTGCTTCAGTTATATCAAACTCAGAGCATTGAACTATCACTGCAAACCACATTGCACTGAACACGCCTTCCTGCTCCCCTAACATTCACCTATTTTACCTCACTCTACTCGCATACTTTCACTTCTACTGGGTTCTTCAGACTATCGTAATAACAGTAATGCCGCTACTAAAAATTCTGTCGTTTTTCTCTCGCCTCCTTCCTCGACTACCGTCCGAGTCTCGCCGAATCCTCTAACTCTTCCTTCTTCGTCCTCGATGATAATTCACACTGGCCACATTTAATGGGCGTACTCTGATGCGTGTATGACAGCAAGTGTGCTTAGCTCGTACGCTCGAGATCCTAGCCATCGATGTGTGTTGTATCCAAGACACTCACATTCAAGACTTCAGCTCCATTATCTGATTGACATCTCCATCAAACCAATCTAATAAGTTTCACTTACGCCTTTCTGGGGGCCATGAGGTTATGGCTTCCGGTGTTGCTGGCGTTGTCGTGGTTCTCGGCAAAAAAGCTGAAGCCACGCTTCTACAGCGGTTCCTAGTCTGCAGTAGATTGTGCGCATTGCGAAGTAAGCAACTGTCGCCCCAGCACTTGTTTGTCGTCTCGTCGTACGCTCCCACAGACCGCAGCCGAGAATCAGTCAGAGATATATTTTACTAAGAGCTACACGAGCTATTTGTATAAAGTGAGGGCAGATATCGTGATTTAAAAAAGTCTGTGAATACTGAACTAGGCCAGCTGACTTAGTGTGAGGAACATCTGGGAGGTCCATTCGGACTAGTTTCTTGTCGCTCGAAAAACCAGGAATGGCCGTTGTCTCTATATTCTGATCACCGCCTTTTCCTCATTAGTAGAAACTTCAGAGGATCCACCTGCTACTATACCACTTGGTGTACACAATCCTCGGGTCAAGGACGAACGCAAATCGACCACATCACTATGAGCCACAAATGCCGTGGTTGAACACAAGACTGTAGATGGAACTGGAACACTCCCTCGAATACGGCTGTGCATGTGTGCGGTGAGTCAGTAAAGGGGCCGCGCGTTCCAATTTCTGGACATCGGACCAAGAGCCAATAGTATCGATCAGTCAACAGCCAGGCAGTTCAAACAGAAGCTGTTTGACTTGAAAAGCAACCGGGGCCATTTTGTATGCCCGTTTGACCAATATATCTACTTGCATCATATATATATATATATATATATATATATATATATATCAAGAGAGAATGGAAGCGTACACTGAATTGTAAAGTATATGTATAAATATATATATATATATTTATATATAATAAGACTAACCCATGAATGTCAAACCTATTGGTGTCCGCTGTTCTGCGCAAAATTCAAAATATACGTAAAGAGCAAATCCCCGATGTGCAGGCTGGGTTTTGCGCTGATCGCGAATGCAATAATGGAATCCTCTACCTCCGATAGTCGCTAGACATCCGCGCGGCCTCCGACTCTATCGACAGGAACTATTTGTTAAGGAATGGATTACCTGCGTAGTGTGTATCAATCCTCGAAGAGTTATATCGTCATGCCTTAGGTCCGTTTAGGGTATATGGCGAGCTTTCGCCAGCATTTGCCGTCTCCACTGTAGTTCGCAAGTTTGTCCTACATCCCAATTCCTCTTCAACTTTCCCAAAGAGGATGTTCTACAGCATGTTTGTAGAGTTTAGCAAGCGGTGAAGTTGGACTCATTCTAGAAAACAGAGTTCTTGATTTGGAATCTGCCGATGACAACGCCTTGCTGGGTGACAATACACTGACAGTGCAACGCGTTGTAAACCGCTTGGTACTNGTTAGCATGTGTTTTGCATCATGTCAGTGCAAAGTGCATGTTCAAGACTGGCAACAGTCTGTGCCTGCACTCACCCAGTGTGATCAGCCGGTATTAGCTTGAAGCTTAAAGTACCTCGAGAGCTTGATCGTATCTGTAGGTGGTGTTCGCAACGAGATCACATCACTACTAGCGAAAGCTAGAACAACGTTTGTCAAACTGAGACACCTGCGGAGAGCCATGATATCAGACTATCCCTCAAGGGAAGGGTGTACATCGCAATGGTTCGTAATGTTTCGCTTTTCGGTTGCGAGACCTGGTCTGTGCGCACTTAGAATGCTGATTGCCTTTCTGTACTCAACCGCCGGTGTTTCCGAAGTATTGCCTATGTCCGGTGGGAACATCGGGTCAACGATGACGAAGTTCGTCGTCTTGTGTTGGGTTCGGATAGTCATTTTCTACACCACCTGTAATGGCTCGGTCACATTTTGCGTGTACTGGAAGAAACTTCGCGGCTATCAGACCATGAACTGTGGTAGGGTCAAGACAAAGTTAGCTTCTGCCTTGGTTTCGGTTGGTGAAGCCCTCGTTCCGGTTTGGGGTCCAAGGAATAAGGATTATCGTCGGCTAGGGACACCCGGAACAGCAGTCAGTACTGTTCGGTTCGCTTGTTGAAATCCCGTGCCCCATAAAATCGGTAAAAACACAGAAGACTGGTGATATATTTAGAGCATCAAGCTTGCATTAGCCATTTCGATTGTTCATAGGCACCGGGCACTCTTGGTGGTCTTCGGTGTGTTTCACTCCTTGGGAGATCGTTAATTCCTGACAGAGACACAGAAAGTACGCACTGCTGACGAGTCCCAAACAGGAAGAAACAGCTGTCCAGTGCTCTTTGGTGGTATATATTTATAAATATAGGTTAATACCAGAAAGTTTAACACACACACGTACTTTTTCGGCTACTTCTGAAACAGCTTTATCCTTCGTATGCAGCAGACAGATTATTGGTTCTTTAGTTTAATTATCGAGAGTTTATAACATTGTAATGACATAAGCATGACAAGCATAAGTATCATACTAAAACATTATGTGCTATTTGTTTACCAACGTGTGTGGTAACGGATCAGACAACATTAACCACAGTCGGTGTTTAGACGAACGCCTCGCAGGCTTTTCTTAGCAAAGGATATTTGGGTTCGCAAGAGGTAAACCGAATGATGCACTCCATCAAAATTGGGAGGGAATCTCTAAAACATCTCTGGGATGTTTTCCAAAATATAGTTGTTCACTCGCCTCTCTTTATGTAGTTATCCATTTCATGTATTCATGTGACGACAGCTGTTGGGGAAGTTGTCTCAGACGATACGAAGCGGTTGGGAGTGGAATTACCTGCAATTTCAATTCATTTGAGGGTTCTGTGCTTTTCGTAAATCTAGGAAAGAGTATGTTCCTTCCATTTTTCACCGTATTGTTGATTCACAGAAGATATACTACTTGACATCTAATTATTGTGTTATAATTTTCGATATTGGTTCAGCTATGTTTGATGATATCCATCTACATTTGAGAGTAGTTAGATGTGGTTAAATTGGGTCATATACGATGATTCTTTCCGAAGTTAGTATGAATGGACGAACAGCTCATCTTTCCGATTATGCATTTTCCCGTCGCTCTAGTGGTAAAGATTACATCAATCCCAAGTTGTATGTATGACCTGTGTGAAAACGAAATTCCGAAAGAACGTCCTGATCGATCGAAACCACAAACCTTTGCTTCGTTCTGATTGGTCCTAGAGCTTGAACTGACACAGAAGCCTCAGATAATGGTGCTTATTAGACGATTTAATGTGTCATCCCGAGTCAGTTACGTTCGGTACATCTTTAGTTTCAGATGACTTCTGTTATTGGAAACATAGTTTCGCCGTAACGATCACACAACAACTGGTCAAAATGAAACAGTGTCATGCTGCGAGACGCGCTCAGAATTCTCTACAACACAAACAACACTAAGGTTATGAAGTACGTCGAGGCACTAGCCATTCAAAATTACCATCCCAAACTGTGTAAACAGCGTGAATGGCTTATCACTCTGACGCTACCTTGGTAAAGAATGTGTTTGGTGATTAATTTTGACCGCAATCTTTCTCCGCCCATGATTCTGTTGTTAACTGATCATATATTAATGATCACATAGATCGCAGTATGCACGTGTATAGATACATTGTGCAAACCTGTGTTTTTGGCGTCTCTATTCGACTTGTATGAAGTGTGACGGGATTGCTGGGTGAGTAGGGGTGGGGGGGGGGAGCGGGACTGCAAGTAAGTGGTGAGTCATGGATTGTTTGTTCTTATTCCGACGACGGACGAGAACGTGCGCGCACGATCAGCGGGGTGAAAAGTTCCATGCAGGCATGGATGAAACAGTCCCTGTTCGTAATGCCGAGGATGCTGCACACTATAACGGGATTGTTCAATCGCTTCACATTGTCTTGTCCCTCTCACCCATGACCTCCAACAAGTAAATTCCCTCTGATCATTTCTGTGATCTGATTTGATCATTTTCCGCGATTTGCGGCTACTGTAATCCCTCACTCCAGTTTCAGTTTGCAGCTTAAACAGCCATTAAACATTCACTTCCGTGCGCCGCTTTTGATTACTGTCTTTTAGGTGCCCATTTTGGTGAACAATGGGAGGAAAACAGATAGGTTGAAAGTAGTATCGAAAAGAAAATTGAGGACAAAATATTGAAAATCGGTTTTCGTAGCTCGGGTGAACTGAATTCCATCTCACCTGTTCGCCGAGCCTGGCAATTTGTTTGTAAACGTTTCATCACCAGCCGAGGTGACATCATCAGTGCTTCACAAGCACTGATGATGTGAGCCACCGCAGTTACCCAAAACGCTGCGCCTAACCTCAACATGACTCCTCCAGTTGCCCCACCAGATTCATGAAATGCTGCATACACAGCGATGTTTGAACACCAACAGTCTATCTTTATCCTGTTCCCGTAATGGCCATGTTTCTGCTCCATATAGCAGAACTAGCCGAACTGCTGTAGCATATACTCGACCCTTCACAGACAACCGAATGTCACGACGGAACCACAGATGTCTCAAGTTGGCAAATGCCAACCGAGCCTTCTGTAGGCGAGCTGACACTTCATCTGTGATGCGTTCACCGGGTGAGATGTAGCGGCCCAGATAGCAAAATTTATCCACCTGCTCTATTACTTCTCCAGTTAGAGTGAGGCTCGGTGCCGGACCAACCCAGTCTTATAGTAGCATTTTACACTTTTAAGGTGCAAAACACATACCGAATGTGGCTACACTGGTATTCAAGTTATCCAGAAATGCTTGCAGCTTACCTGGATCTTCACTTAGCAGCACAATGTCGTCTGGATACTCCAGATCGGACAGTCTGCTTCGTGGGAGTAAATCGATTCAACTATCCTCGCAGGAGTATAGGGCTGTGTGCTGATCCAGACTTCCGTGACCGCAATCCATGCACGACCAGGTACAATTTCATGTCATCCAGTCACCGTTCACGAAGCTCGACCAATGGTACACTGGGCGAACATGACATCCGAGTTAGTACATATGATGCGTCGGTGCAAACGGTTACGTGATTGAAGGACAGTCGTTCAACCAATCATATGGACTATTACATTCTATAAAACATGATCTAATTCCATCAATAAACATAAGCATTTGCTGCTATCAATTCCTCGTGTATTTCACTGGTGTCCGCAGTTCGGGTTGGAGCCAATTCAGTTCTGAGTAGTACGGTACGGGTTCTCGTATTCCTACATTCAGTACTATTCTGATTACCACAGGCTGTTTTCATAGTCAAATCTATAACAAAGTTAAATAGAAATGGAGAGAGGGCGACCCTGACGAACAACTTTCCGTGGTGAACTCGGGTAAAAACGTGCCGAAAACTCGGACTCGGCTTCGGCTATTACTGTAGAGGGATTGTAATATTGAAATCAACTTCTCGGGCATTCCTTTCAGGGAAAGGCAGCGCCAGAGTTTAGAGCGGTCGACTGAGTCGAAAGCCGCTTTCAGATCCAGGAAGATAGAGATGGCGGGGCTACGAAAAGACTGTCGATGCTCCAGAATTCGGCGGAGAGTGAAGATGTGGCTGATACAACCTCGACCGGGTCTAAAACCAGCCTGGCTCTCACGCATACACCGTTCATGTGCGGCAGACAATTGACGGAGTGTGATTCCAGCGAGAAGTTTAGAAGCGATGCTGATTAAACTAATTCCTCTGTGGTTTTCACAGGAAAACCTGTAGCCTTTGTTGTAAGTTGGTATGATCACCCATTCACACCATTAATTTGGAACCTGTTCCCTCTCCCACACTGAACCCCGGGATTTCGTTAACTCCGAAACCAAGGCTGAACCTCCATCTTTAAAAACAGATGGAGACAGCTCTTCTGAGCCGGAAGCCTTTCGACGTATCTTATGAGATAATTTGCTTCCCGGGTAATCTCCATTTCAGATGGAGGACTGATATCAATTGGCAGTACTTGCCCCGTTGAAGCAGCTATAAGGAGGTCTTGTGTCAACAGGGGTCAGCTGAACTTTGCCTTAAAATGTTCTGCCTATCGTTCAAGGGGGCATTGATGAATATAAATCAGTTTACAGTCAGACTCCTTAATTACCTTACTTACTTTCCTTGGACCTGTACTCCTAATTAAACAACAAAGATTGCGACTATTACCGATAACCACAGCCTTCTTCTCTCTGCACTTTCCTACCCACCACCTTATTTAGTGGCGTCTCGGGTAGACACACATCACTGAGAACAATTGAAAATTTGGAACATCCAATGATGCTTAGATCATTCTAACATTTCGAGTGCAACCTCCACTAAGTGTGTGTGTGTGTGTGCGCGCGCAAAGATTTAGGGGACTGTGGTGATAAATGAATTGCTGATCTACACTGAATTAATTATCAAATGATTATACAACAGTGGAGGAATAAATATCAGAATAGGATAAAACTAGAGATTTTATTTTGATTTTGGGTGCTAAAACTTTTGTCTCATGTTCTTAGTTTCTTTTTGTACTAAAAAGAATGTGAGTTCCACTGGGTCAACCCAGTCCTCGTTGTTCGCTGATGTCTGCTATGCAGAATATTACACGATCAGAATTCAAGGGTTGGGTAAAGTATCAACAGTGATCTTATGCCTTGTTGATGATGATGATGATGATGATAATGTGTATTTGTATATGTGCTCCGTCGTTCGTTCATTATCATCGTGCTGTGGTTGTTTTAGATTTGCAATTCCTCATATCCATCTTCAAATGCCTTGCGGATTCGCAACCCTTGTGTTCCCCTTCCCCGTCCCCCTCCCCCTCTCACACGCCTCATGCACACGATAGGTATCGATGATCGACGTCGAACCATCAGAAAGTATCATTTCTCAATAATTCAATCCGTGTTCTTAATCCTCGTTGCACAGCCTCCGTTAGGGTCAAGTGTTGGAACGGTGACTCACGCATGACGGGGTCATAGAATGCAAAACTGGGTTACTTGATTGAGGCCCCGAACGCGTCCGGGGGTGATAATGATGATGATGATGATTGTGATGACGTTTTTGAGTGAAGTCGCAAAACCGGAATGGATAGAGGAGACATTTTATTAGTTTATCGCTCCACCACTACTTAGTCAGACTAATAGAACAATGATTGAGAAAAATTCAATGGTGCATGCGGGCACAAAATTCATTTGGATAAGGTCAGGGCAAATGTTTAGCACATTTACCGAGATAGATTTTACCACCGACCCGTGTAGACCCGGTTGGATTTTGGGTGGGGGTTGATTTCTATAGGATTCGGTTCAGTGTGAGAGGACGAGCTCACTTTATGGATCCGGAGTAACAGATGGATCTGGATCAGTGGGCAGAGTCGCAGCATATCAGATGTACTGCGAAACTGCACGAGAATTGTTAAGTCCTTCACAGAGCACGCGTCATCCACTCTTTCTCTTCCTGTTAATGATTAAAGGCAATAGGACTCTGTGCCCATTGAAATTTATCATCTCATTGGATGAGTGGAATGGAGGATTTGGTTTGTTCATATGATGATTTGGGCGTGTAAAGAGTAAATAAAACATGAACTGAAAGCTGGGAAGCTCCGGGCACCTGTTTGGGTCTCATCACCAGTGCAAATCCATTGACTTAACTGGGGATCGAACCCGGGGCCTCACAGGTATCACGCGAGCATACTACCTACTCGGTCACCGGGTAGTTGATCAAACTGGTTTTCATTTCCCTTATACACAATATAGCACAGCCTATCTTTGCGAGCTTGTTGCAGGCATCACGCTTTGCTCATCTCAGCACTAGCATCCAGGGTTATGGCTCAGTTGCAAACATTCCAACCCGACTACATGTTACACGAGGGGAGCGCTTGCTTTCCAACTATTCAGTCGCGGGTTCGTGATTCTCAGTCGAGTCGGTGGATTCGCACTGGTGCTGCTGCTGCCGCTGCAGCCGCTAACCAGACCCCACAAGGTCGGACAAAACTCCAAGACTTTTTGTTTAAGCTCCTTTTGCTCTGTATACGAGAGAATTCACCGTATCGCTCAACCGAATCCTACGTGACTCATAATTTGGCGTTAGAAACGTACATTTATTATTCAAATCGAGAGAATTCTCAAATGAAGGTTTGGGGGAAGTGAGCTAAATTCTTTAACCAGTCAGAATCAGAACGGATTTTACCTAGAACAAACTGTGTAGGCTGGATGCGTTGCGCAATCCATATGGAGAAGTGATTGGGGTGATCCAAGCCCCTGAGAGGGGAGGTGCGTCACAGTTTCTGGACAACGAATCACAGACTAATATTACTGGCCGAACAGAAGCTGTGCGTTTCAAACAGAAGCTTTTTGACGAAAAGAATACAAGCAGGCTACTGGTGAGGGTCTGTTTCACCAGTGACGTTCCCTCATATATATTATTTAATCCCGTTGATTTCCTTCAGTGAACTAACCGCTACTTCTGTGGCCTTCTTAGTACAGCTCAGTGACAGGGTTTTCTGGTATTCTATTGCCATTGCGATTCTGTGCTTCAGCTGCAATTGTGATTTATGATTAGTGGTTTTTTGTCGGTTCCGACTACTACAGTGATATTAAAATTCATCACCCAACTCAAATTAATTGTGGTTACTGACAGCCGTGCATCCGTCATTTCTGCAGAGGTACTATAACATGATTGATCATAGTTGGGTATTTATCTAGCTTGTGTTAAGAGCCTTTGTGGTACTGATGTCCACTGATGAGCTGGATTATCATTTACCATGCAATCAGCCACAGACAGCTTCCTCCCAATTCGGTTTACGATTGCCATTGTCAGTCCTTCCATCATGAGTTTGTCCGTCACGTGTTCCTTAGGCCAATCCGCATCATCGCACGCAGGAAAACCACTGAGATTATCTTTGCCTTTTCACCCAGTTCGTAGGCAACATTGTTGTGGTGATGATGAAGAGCGATGATAACCACGGATTCATGGTGATTACCGGTTTCAACGGAATCGTAATTCAAGAAAACGTTGGAGCTGCGAAATTTTATGAAGTCGTTAAATGGCACCACTTGCTTCTCTAAGATCAACTAGTGGATGTCCTCCTCCCTATGCTTGTGGGTCCTGAATTTCGATTGTCCACCATGATTAGCACGCGCTGGAGATTATAGCAAAACAACTTTCTGCCTTCGGTACACACATCTCATCAGGTAGTTATTGATGAGTTTATCAGTGAACAATGGGGTAAGGTGCATGCTAGGTCGATTTTGTGTTTCTTTGCCATTAGGGAGGAACACGAAAGACTCCTATTCGATTAGCTCGAACACTTCACGAAAATGAATGTGTCAATCAGAGGGTTTAAACGCGTATTTTGTCCTCCAGAATCGCAGCTTTTGTGTTTCCCGGTTTATCCGAAGATCTGCTATCCAGATTCAAGTCGCTTTCATCGTGTGCTTAAGCTCTAGCCACCAAGAGACCCGCACCAATTCCGGTCTATCAGTATCACTCGCGCTTCAACCTCAATTTTGTCACCAACTCTCATGCTCTGTCCGACAGTGAAACAGAGGAACGATACGCAGTGAGAACACCCCTGATGATATCATTCGGATGAGGACTTATCGCCTATTGTTAGCCTCTGTTTTCCCGTAAGAACTGCTACATCCAGTGTTAGAACCGTCTTTGAACAAGACGAGTGTCTGGGCATCTGCATCATCCGCATTTGAATGCGACTGATCTGGGATACTTTCAGACGCAGAAGGATTCATTAGCCGTGTAATGGGTTGTCCAACCCCAACGCCTTTATGGACTGCAATTTACAATTACAACTGAACACCAAACACTGCAGTGCCTAATAACTACTAGAAAATCGGCCGCTAAACCACCATGATTGCGTGTTTGAGCTTTGTTGTGGCTGCTTACGATTATTGACCGGGTAAAATGATTCCGTATGCCAATCTTTTGTTCCAATGGTCCAAGTACTGCGCGACCAAGAGATGTCATTTCCATGCGCTAATCGTAGGTAGGATTTTTTCTTCTCATCCTGATATCAATCCTTCGATATTAGCGTTGTCACCTCCGAATTATATCGTTTAGTGTACTTCCGAATTTCCTCCCGCGATGCGGGAGAAGCTGACGCTTGGCAATGACACCTCTTGGCCGCCAAGAACTTGAACTACCCGGACAAAATTTCTACTTGCAGAATAGTTTTACCCGGTGGGTACACGATGCCGTAATCGTAAGCAAACAAAGCATCATTCAACCTCTGAACAATGACTGTTATTGTTTTAGCAACTGCTTTCCTAGGACTTAACAGGTCATACAGTGGTGCTGGGTGGTCGATCACGATCAATAATCGCAGTCCGTGCATTAACTTGTGTCCGTTCTTAAGTCATTCCGCATACGGATAAACTTGGTATTTTATTGAGAAATGTGTCTAAATAAAATTATTCAAAGAAGACGTGATACTCCAGCCATCGCTGCGTGTTGTAATCACACAAGACGAGCCCGGACTAGGACTGAAAATCCACGGAATAGAGTGAAATGCGATAGAGCCAAAACAGTGTTTGAATACACCTCTGAGTTTTCACTAACGGACTTAAATCGCTATCATCGTTGTCAATCTCACATTGTTTTGTTCTTTTCTGTTCAATCTCTGTCTCTCTCAGCTTTCTAATATTCAAACAATCCGATTGCATGTAATCGAGCTTAACAGACTGGTTGGGCTCCACGTGTTTTGGTTGATTAGTAATAGAAACTGCATCGTGGTGCGAGCGTAGGGCCATCCCATCTCACTGTATGGTTATCTCGCTACGACATGACAATTCCTTGGTCGCTGTGTTTTTCCACTGTGGTACGATGTGGCAACTTGATGCAAATAAGGTGCTGAAATTCAAGTAGTAGATCACTTTAGTCGAGTATACCAAGCACAGACATGGAAATATCGGAAAAGGGGGTTCGTAGATTATATATAAATGCCAGTTCTCGCAAATCTATCGAAAATTCGGACATCCAAAATACTCGACCGAAAGAATAATGCATCCAATTATTCTATCTGCATTCAGTTAAAATTAAACATGGATTATTGATTTCTACGTTAATCTTACAACTGGTATTTCGCGAAACTCTTTTATTGATATGCAAGCAGATCAGATGAGTGGTTTCATGAATCTACATCTAATTCATCAACGATTACAAAAGACCTAAAGTCTCCCATGTTAAGAGCCTCATAGGAGTGATGGAAGGAGGAGGTGATATATAGTGACGAGAAATTTTTTGACCTTAAACGGATAAGATAATTGACGTGATACTTGGGAGGAAGCAATCATATTAATTGAGCAGCCACTCTGTTCCGTCAAATTTCGGAAATACAAACGTTATTTTTGTTGGAAAGAATCGAAGTTAAAAAATGCATGAACATATCGAATTTCAAAATTCACCTTACGAGCTTGTTGCCACGAGGGGAACCACCGTATGCAGTAGGCAGAACATCGAGAAATGATCACTTATTGTCGAGTTACTTTTATAGTCGTAGCTGAGTCAGTTGGAAAATCTGTACTATAATCGAAATGCATTGATCTGTACGAAAACACTTGAAAGTTTCAATTTGTTTGCAACCAAAACCGCATTTGGTGGGATGGCACGGGTTTGACAACCAAGACAGAACTGCACACGTGATATGCCGCAGACGCATGATCATTTTGTGTGGAAATCCAACGTCGTAGCTACCATCTTACAGGCTTCATTTCAGCCCTAATGAGAACCTCTAGAGATTGTTGCCTAGGCGACCTTGACTGTAGTTATGACTACCTTGAACAATATATATATATATATATATGTATTCATATAACAATGGCACTGTAGTTTATCCGCAGCATACAGAGAGAGTGTTTTAACGTTTTGAAGCCAAAATAGAACTGGCTTCATTCAACTGCAGTGACAATCACTATTAGTGATACAATGTCCTTGGATTTTTGACGTACCATATGGGGGAAAATTTATGAACAAGATTCGTATATTAACTCAGTTGTTGACTAATTTCACTTTTTCTGATTTGCCGTGATTTCCAAGATCATTGTCTGAAAAGATCGTTTTGGATGCTCGGAGTAACGAAGATGTATCAATAGATTCGAAAGTCCCTATAATTTTTGCGTATTCTGCATTCGTTCACTCTGACTGATGCTTATAATAAGCACTTCATTCACATGCAACTTTAATTGGTGGATTGGCTCGTTTCAATAAATGAACGCATCGTACATGGTATAACTTGTTTAGGTTGAGTTCGTTTGATCAATAAAAGGACATCCAGTGCTAGAATGACCTAAGAGGCGTGATATTTATGTGTATGCTAATGACTACTCGTAAGTAATATAAACTTAATTGGTACTAAAACTATAATCAGGTATCCGAAGCACAATTCGTCAGTCCCTAACACCAACGTCTGTGATAAGACAGTATTTACCCGTTTATTTATGTTTGCTGTCGACCGTTTGATGGTAACTTATTGTAAATCTACGGTGCATGAGCTAATGTAATGGCTTCTTGATGTTTTGACCACAAATTCGTCATCTTCCTTATCTTTCACAAGATAACCGGTAAAAAATTAGTTTACTGCTGGACGAAAAGAGTTGTGAATAATTTAAAAATTGCTGGTTTAAAATAACCACAGTTGAATTGGCCTCTAGTACTGCATTAACCACGAGATAAGCTAAGTTTGTTGTGACAGTGTGGCAAATTGCGGTGTAGTGGCTATAGTCCATCAACGGGGACATTAGCTCATTTATGTCAGCGTAGGTAATTGTTGTTTGGCAGATTTGAAGTTTTGATGTCGAGATTGTTAAGTAGCCTCAGTGGGATTCGAACACTCATGGACGCATGGACGCCTCCGTGGCTACTGGACTTTTCACAATCTCGACATCAAAAATTCAAATCTGCTAAACAACAATTTAAACGTTAACCTTGCTTTAGAAGTTCATTCGGTGCACTTCGGTGAATTCCAAGAAAAATCTGTCGCGGCAGTCAGCTTTCGTACTAATTGGTGGATGCCATTTGCCTCTGTAGGTTGGATGGGTAATTCGAATGTGAAAAGATCAGTCCTATCGTTGTGAGCTCGTAGCTCAGCCGGTAGAGCGTGCGCTGTACAAAAGCGTATGCGGCGTCCATGCTTGGGTTCGATTATGACCGAGGCTACTCAACTTTGGTAATGATATCGCGGTAATCAAAAATCAAACACATGGGAATGTGTGACTCAGGTAAATGTAATTCATACAGGTCAGAAAGGCATCAGTAGTGAGAATTCAGTTCATTGTCAGGCCTTTGGCAAAGGGGCAGCATTGAAATTAGATGCAACAGGTACCTATGGCCCCACATTCCATTGTGGGTCTGAAAATAGCAACATGATTGTCAAAGCCAAGATGCGCTGTTCAAACAGGCGTTGTGTGAGATGCTGGGCTCGTGTGTGCGGCAGGATGCCCCTCATGAACGAATAAACCAGACAACCGCAAGTGGGTCGAGTCTAGGTGTGGGCTGGAACCGTCGACAAAGAGGTTCTCCGTGGAGAGGGTTGACTGACAAACTGTAAGAGAGGAAAATGCAGACATCATGAACCAAAAGGTCTAGTGAGACATGAACACAACTCGCACTCAGACGGAATGGCAAGTTGCCAAGGTCGTTACAGTTGTCATTTTATGTCAAGCTGTTGTGATGTATCAGGGTTACGATCGCCACAACCTGACGCAGAACTGCAGGCAAAATCAAAGCTGACAGAACGTTTTAGCTACAAAATGCCCCGTTATGAACACGATTATTTGAGGAACCTTGATGGGTCTGCCAGCCAATTTTATAAGGCACAACTCTATCACCTGATTCACCAGATGAGTTACCAAGTTGGCTGTGGTTCATATGCCCTTTGAGCCGTCACAACTGTGTTAACTTGTCCAGGCATGATCAAAACTCACAGGCCCATCCAGCCTCCTAAATCGTCTGTGCACCCGAGGTGGAAATCTGACCGCTTTGTTTTGACCGCTCACATCGAACAGGGATGAAAACAGTTGTTTATCATTGCTATATAGACCTAAAGGCGGATGACAACACGCCTATGGTTTGGGTCAACGCATTAGATCTGAGTTTTCGGGACATATACGAAGACTTCAGGCATCTCACTCCGCTACGGTGAAAACTGGTTGTTTCGGTTACGAAAAAATGCACAGATCAGTTCAATTGAGAAGCCGTAGTGGAATCGGATTAGTCAAATCGTGTGGAATTTGTAGAATGGTTTCGGTGCACTTTCTAAACATAACCATTGTTGCTTGAAGATGTAATTTGGTCTGCTGAAACTGTTTTCTATTCTCATGATGAGGCGAACAGAAGAAATCCTGCTTACTAGGATTAACCGAACCCATCTGTTATAACGGAAGCACGCGATAATAGTTATGATCACAAAATGCTTCTTTACTTTGGGATGCAAAACATCACGCTGATGAGTCCATATTTCTTTGATGATATCAGTGATGTTGAGCGAATTATTTTACAATTACTTTCTAACCCCGTCATTCTACTCAGTCATTTAATTCATAGCAGTGACAGAATTTATTTCAGCATGATGGTGCAACTTCAGCCTGCCATTTGAGTGTTGTGAAAAAACGTAGAAAACAGTTTTATATGTTATCCAGTGAACCGATCCAGTTTGAGGATAACTGCGCATTTTTTCATAGCTGAAACAACCAGTTTTCACCGTAACGGAGTGAGACGTCTTCGCATATGTCCCGAAGACTCAGATATGATGCGTTGATCCAAACCAAAGGTGTGTTGTCACCAGCCTTTAGGTCCGCATTGCAGTGTCAGACAACTGTGACTCGTTTTCATCGAGCAGCGAACGCTCAAAACACAGTGATCAGATTTCCGCCCCATATACACAGAAATTTAGGAGGGCGGATGGGCTTGTGAGTTTTGATCATGCCTGTGCAATTTAACACAGCTGTACCGGACCAAAGGGTGTATGAACCAATAAATTGTCCACTAGGTTGTGCACTTCGATCGGGTGAGCTGGAGTTATAAAGACATTTCACTCACTCATTCGAGGCAGTTAATTTGATTTACTTTCATATATTCTCCCCTTATTCTTCGGTTTTACTCATGACGGGCATCGGGCTGCTCAATCATGCACTTGACTCCAGAGTGAGAGTGAATTTCAAACCGCAGTAGGTCTTAGAACTGATATCAGCTCACTCCTCGTGCTGACCGTGATTGGTCAGCCTTTCCGAGGGTCGAAATCGAGTGTGTTGTATCTGCACTTGTTTTGTGGGTACCTTATAAAGCAAGTAGGAATAATTGCAAGCAGATCGGTGTACACTTCATTGATTCGTGAATTCTTTATGAGCGAGGCTATTCAGACTAGAGGTTCCCAACATATCAATTTCTCTATTATTAAAGAGTGGTACAAGTTCAGGAAAAAACTGTGTGGTTAACCTCATCTGTCTGTTCTGGTTTACGTATCAGCTTCGTTGAGGGATTGGTCAAGAAAAAAATCTCATTTGGATAACTTGGTTTCATACCATACTCATTGATTTGTTTTGTTGTTTACGAGTTCGGAATGAACAAAACTGTCCAGGTTGGCTGAATTTTTCTACCCACCCTATAAATAAGAAGCCAACATGGCTGTTCTCGCCCCAGTCTCGTGTGCAAGCGATAAAGGCTAACAGCTGCCTCGTCCGAAAGTTGATAGAAACCGTATACAAGAACTTCGAAGATTTCCTGGCCGATTCCTGAAATTATGAGTTTGAACTAAGTGCTCAGTTTTGCATTTATAGTTCTAAACCGCGGGATGCATGGGCCAAAGATACCAGGCATTAATTACTGGATCGAGTGTTTAACGACAGTGAGTCAGATCTTGTTGTGTTTATCGTAAAAGACTGATAGATACAGGAACACAGACTACACTACGAAAGTAAACATTCTTTACGTCAACGGAGTCCACCGCGTTGCAAAGCGATCTACAGTTCCTAGTCATGCCTTCCAGGTTGGGAACTCCTCGTTCTATGTTGAGAATTGACTGAACCGATGTTTCAGGTGTACGAATCAATGAATGGTGTTAAGCAGACTAGTGAGCTAAGGCAGTATGTTTTCAAAATATACAACCGTAGAATGCTCAAAATTTAAGATCCGCTCGTAGTAGATTCACCTGGGAAGGACAAGCAAAAGGAAATCTGTTGCCTTAGCAACATGCTAAATGGCAACAGAGTTTACAGGACTATTCGGTACGGTCTATTTAGTTCTTACTTAGTTGTGCTACGTCTCTTAGGTGATGTGGCACAGTCTTCATCCTGGTTGACGCCACCCACCAGCTGAATTGCATTGGATATGTATCGTAGTACTTAATGAGTAGTAGCTCTTTATCTGCTATTCTCTCTCCAGTGAGAGCGGCGTTCGTTACAAGACAGCACTCGAATATATTCTTGACGTGTTTGTCGAGATCCATTCGGCAAAACACTTTGGTAACGACTCAACGGTCAATATCTGTCCTTAAACTACACATGGCATACTTGTTATAACCTTCCGAATTTATTGATCTCATATTAAGCTACCAGTTAGCACCCCGTGATGATCACTTGTGTTCTCGTTCTTTTGTCTATGTATGTATAAGAACAAAAATATTCAAAAAGGAGTATGAAAACATTTAAAATCATTAACATTCAACACTTTTGAAAGTTAAAATACTCTCCCTGTGACTGATGTCTCTATGCCAGAACGGATGTTTCTTGCGAAATATCAACGACTCCAAAATATTTATACTACTGATAATAAAAGGAGTAGTTACATCGATTTGTTTGCATTCCAGGACGGTTTATTGATTGATTTTCTCGTGCAGCACACAAAAAACTCGTGTCAGCCAATAAGGGAACACCTTATACGTTGTCATAGTATTAGAGACAACACAGTAAATTTCAACACGTTCCATCTGATATACAAGTGCAAAGCCTACATGCATATGCGGTTCTGACGGAACACAAACCAGATGGATACATCTGCATGGAGAGCGAAAGATGTGCAACCTGGCGAGATATTTGCCAAACGAATAGGTAAGTCTTGAAGACCCGAACAGCATTTATACTTGCCTGTTGCTCCTGATCATCCTGGTTAAAGTAAGAGAAACTAAAGAATACACATACGTTCTAAGTAGTAGTTAATTTGATCATCAAGAACTTCACTGGGAATCGACTCCGACGCTTTTGTCCACAACAAAGAGCTAGGGTCATTGCTGCCATCTATTTCAAGTTTAGATTGCAAGTGAACATTTTCGTAATAGTTGTGCAGCCCGAATTGGATTCCTCACTGTAACTTTTTCATACTCAGCCACCGATTCCTGGTTGTTTACACTTTTGGAGACTATTGTCTCCACACACGCGGTGTTGTTATTGTCTGTGAGAGAAACCATGAACGGCGGGGACATACATATGTCTGCGTAAGAGTCTAGTGTCAGTTCACCCAAAGGGAATGCTATCCAGGGCGTAGTCTCTGGACGAAAAGTCTAAGCGGTCCACATACGTAATGCCTGAGAGTTTTTCCTAATAAATACCACAGTTTTTGAAGTACTTGAGAATAGTCAAATGTGTGACCTATCGCCAGGCTTGTTTCTTCCAGGAGCTTGATCTGCGAAAAATAATCAAAGTAATAAATAATTTTTTTAACAGCTGAAATCAGGAAACTTTTTCTACAGTTCAACTTCATTCGTTGAATTATGCTTACATACAAAGCTGAAGTTTTGTGCATGTGTTCGTTGGGAAAACCAGCAAATTATTGTTGATCAATTGCACGCATGTTTGACGTAAACAGTTATCTAACAGTTATCAGATGCATTCGTTTATCGATTTTTTTGAGTCCATAAGTCACCGATCCTCCATGCCCGTCCGTGAACATGGTAATTAGCTCCGAAACAGGTTCCCGCTTTTGGAGTATCGTGAACTCCTAAGTTTTACGATGAATAATGTGATTTTAACTTTTCCCTATCAGCGAAGAAAGTGATTAACCGTTCCTTGGATTTTTGAATGCCACTGCAAGGATTACCTCTTTTTAATGGTTGTAGTAATAATATCAATACACACGGAAGTCGAAACACGAATCAATGATCAGCTATCACAGACTGGATCACGTAAGCACTGCACCGCACTGGCACTAGCACGCGATCTCCCACGTAACTGAGACGCGAGGGAAAGGCCACAAAAATGGTAGTTCATTTATTGGAAGAAATAAAGAGGATTAAATAATATATACAAAGTAGGTTCATTGGTTATCTGGGTTTCTACCAATCGCACTCCAGTATTGCTTGCATCGTTCTGCTCTTGTCTGGGCCGCATGATCGCTGATTGGCTGCTACAATCTGCCTATGGTATGAAGTCAGAAATAATGACAGGTATGCGGGTTGCTGACGTCATCCGTGCGGTTTGATTGTTCGCATTTGTCCAGAAACTGTAACGCGCCTCTCCAGGGTAGGCGTCATATCGTAGGCCCGGATCACCACACTTTTACAACCAAGTTGCGTTTTAGTGTGGCTCTAAAATAAGGCTATTAGCATCACCGATCAAAAAGTCATTCGAATCTTATTTTTGCACGACGCAAGACCTCGGTTCAGTCAATTTGTCAGCTTTTTACTTACAGCTTTTGATGTCCCACTCTCCAACAATCTTGAGGAATAATCATAGCGCGGAAATTTGTACAACCAGCCATTGCCCCCGCGAAAACCACTGTGCCTAATTTTACGAGCCATCTGCATTGCCTTATCTTGTTACCGGGCACGGTTGCTACGAGTGATGGGGAACCATTTGTACACTGTACTACTGACAACATTCAAGCAACCAAAATGTGAATGTAAGGTTTCTGCAGTGGCTTAAAACTCGTTTTATAACTTGTTTTGATGTTATTGGTGCCGTTTTTCACAAGCATATTGACTCATCTTCTTTCTAAACCGAAGTAGAATACAATCTTTCCACCGGAAACACTATTCTTGTACCGATTAATCAGCTGTACTTTATCATCAAGGCTCAAGAATGACTTTCACACTGATCCTCCCGTCGCGACTTTAAGGGATCTTGCACACCACTACCTTGGTGTGTAGGTCGAGATGACTAAGTCAAATTAGACCGGTCAGTTGTGTCACAACTGCGATTGATCAACCACACTCCACCTGCAAACCAAACTGTGCGCGGACAGCTCGGACACCCACACAGAACACACGCATAATTCCTAATTAACCACTGATACCGTTCCGTTGATGATTCCCATAACCGAGGTTGGAACGGTGCCGCCAGTGCTTTGTGTTATAGTTTCCCTCGATTGTGTTTATCACACGACGGCTCACCCAAACTGGCCACACATACTGGCTAAAGTGTGGCATTCACACATACGGGGCTGTACCACACAGCATTCGCGCATCATCTAGCCACTCAGAAGGTATCGTGTTGCCAAAAAACCATATTGTTGAGCTGAAACCATGGTAACACAAACTGAGCCACACGTTCTGCGATCGGCGCTGACCATGCACCACCGGTCGCATATCCGGACTGCGGATCAGACAGGAAGGGAAGAACTTTAAGGTGAGCAGTATGACTGGAATAGTAGGAACTAATGAAAATAGATCTCGGATACAGCCTATGAAAATAATCGATTAACTATTCATTCCGATACCCAGTAGCTACTAGGTATGAAACGCATAATTTGTCGTTGGGTTTCATAGAATAGCACACCATGTACAAGCAATTTGTAAAGGCTAGTGCCCTTAAAGTTGTGTGATAATTAATTTTCTATTCACCAGAAACAAGAATCACAATAGTGTTAACACAACAGCCCATCAGGAAAGAGGAAGCTCGAATCAAATATTTAGGCTGTGCTAGTAAAATCCCTCATCAACTCAATGATGCTACTAATTTCGGTTCATACTAGCAATCAGTTTGATGACAGAACTCTGGTATTAGGACAGCCCAATGCTCATCAACTGCGTGAGCTTCATTCGTTCTCGGTCCCGAGAATTCCTAGAATGGCCTGCGTTTTTGGTAGTCATTTTGAGGTGAAACATACCTTGGATAAGTGATAAATGTTAGAGCCAAAATAGATATTTTACCGACCTCGAAAGGAAAACGATGTAATCGGGAAAATGTCTTGCACGATTT